>JAFBJW010000137.1:2407719-2634559 GCA_016785235.1 Pseudorhombus dupliciocellatus | reverse complement strand
TGAAAATAGGATTTTTTTTTTTTTTTTTTTTGAATTGGGACACTCAGTGGGGTGTGGACATTCAAAAAAGTGCCAACGACCACGAGTGTGGGTAATGGGACACAGCCTGTTTCATAAGATGAGTGGAGGCCACCTACAACATAATGGAAGCAGCAAAACTTTACAGGTCCCCCCCCCCCCCCCTCCTCCTACTCCTCCTACTCCTTACGCTGGAGCTCACATTTGCCTGGGAGAAACACACAAGGCTGAAATGTGGAATTGTTTATTTACTCTAATGCAATCAAATCTCCTTTAACTAATAAAATCTGGTGTTATTTTCCTTTGCTCAACCTTTTTTTTTTACTTGAACTTTTAAGAGTCTTTCTTCGTTTCTCGCCACCTCCTTCCAGCCTTATCTTCGGATACCACAAACAACAGCATGTAATTCAGTAAATCAAAATGGAAAACAGTTTTGTTTACTCTAGATGACAAAGACCATAAAAACTCACTTCAGATGTAGCATATGACAAATATAACAGTCTGTCATGACACCACTGACACATTCGACTAGGACACAGTGACACAAACAAATGCAGAGAAGAGCTAAGTCAACAACTGAATTGTGAGAGAGACCAATTATGTGCAAATAAACAGAAACTAGAAATATAGAAAATATGGCAGCAGCAATCCTGTTCAGATAAAACAGTCTTCATAGAGCAGAATGAAGTCAATATCCCATCTCAAATTAATGGAAGAAATAGGTGCCTGTAAACATGCATGTGTGTACGTTCATTGCAGCTATTATGAGAGCTCAATCATTGGAAAGAGGGAGAGGAGTTAATGAGACAGACCCAGAGCTGGGTCACAGAAGAGGAAAGTTCATTTAACTCAGTGTCGAGGTCTCCTGAAGGAAATATAACATCCCCCTCTCCTGAAAATAAGAGCTCTTTAACAAAAGCAAAATGAAAGCAGGGTTCTCTGCTTCTGCCAATTAACATGTCCAAAAGGCTATTTATTTCAAACAGCCCTCCATGTAAAGATCCCTAGGAGTCAAACAGGCCTCAATCAATCAAAGCCATGTGGGGAAGGAAAAGGTTCATACAATAATTGCTGGTGTTAGAGAGCTGCACGTGAAATTCAACAATAGCAATGATGTGGAAGTCAGCGGCATGTTGAGAATGGCGTTTCACCGAGCGCCGTCAGAAAGAGAGAGACAGGCATGAGGAGAGAAAGGCTTTGCGGAGACGAGTTTGCCTCATTCTTTAGGAAATACTTCAATGAATGGGCTCGATAAGGTCTTTTCTGGGCTTAGGGCCTTGTTTACAATACTATTTAAACTGTAAGCCTCCTAAATTATTATACAATAATTCAAACTCAACAATTCTGGCAGAAACCATCCACTTTTCCGAAACATGTTATTTTTCATGAAGCCAGGACTTCAGGGGGCTACGCTGGAGACCCAGTATTTTATGAAAACAAGCTGGCACTGAAAGTCATTAAGCCAGACATTCCTTCCAGCGCTGCTCTGTTCGGCATTTTGCAGGTTTCAAGTTAGGATTTTCCCATAATTATAACAGGGGCACTTGATTTATTCAAAGCCAAGTGTGTCTGCCCGACTTCCCACTGCTCTCTCATATGGAGCCATACCTGGAGAACATACAGTGCTGGGCCCCTTTGAAAAGGCAGACTTACATTTGCAGTGTTTGCTTTGCTCTTACAGGACATCACGCAACAAACAACAGTGACACTGAAAAGGATAAAAATGAGGCACAAAACCACGTGTGAAGACGCAGCTGCTGAGACCCGCTTCACCAACAAAGGATTTCTATCAAATCTGAATTCCAAATATTCCAAATCAGTGATTGGCTATTTGGAAGTAATGTGTTGAAAAACATCTTCATACAGAATTAAGAATTATTTCAATTGTCGATTGCCAGACCAATTAGCAGACAAACATGTCACTGACCTGCAATTGACCGCCGTATCAGTTTCATCTGAAGGATTGAGGGGTTTTACCATTTTCTTTCCTTTCCTTCAAAAATGCCACCTATTGTTACTTTAACCATGGGACATGATAAATATTCAAACAGTCACCTCTTAATCAGGAAGACCAATAACTCTCAACGTGATTGTGTCAATTTATTCAAACTTCATTCTATGTAATGTGGAGCTGCCACTTCTCCTCGACATCTGTAGCATACAGAGCAACCTCCTCGGGTGATGCCGCGCTAATGCCAAGTTATATTGACACCTCTGTAGCAGGACATTCTGATGTGCGTGAGGAATGATACAGCTCTGATTTGTTTCCTGATGCTCAAATATTTGAATTCGCCAGGTAACAAAGGAAGTTCACAGGCACAAGTATGTGAACGATGCTGCTTCCGTTTGCACGTACTTAACTTTACGAAGACACTGGTGAGGAGTGAAAAGCCCTGGAAGCTGATATACTCCATGGAGAAACTCATCAGAGTAGGCACTGCTGCAAACTTGACAACACCTACTGCAGGCTGCAGCAGACAAATGGACTTTATATGTTGTTATAGACATAACGACAAAACAAGGCATATTATAGAAGCCTCAGCCGCAAGTAGTAACATCAATAGCAGAACATTTGGTTTAAATGACCTCATCCACCACAGATGTACAAAACATAATTCCACAATCATTTCTCAGAGCTTGGCAGGATGCAAACCTAATCAACAATATTAGAACAATCAGGCTGATCTTTGAAATGACATTTTCACTTTTTGCACATTGTGCCTCTAGCAATGCGACCGTGAAATAAATGTGTTTTTGATGCAATAGTTTAAAGAGCTTAGAAGACCAGAGTTCAAAAGGCCTCTTCCCTCAATTCATACGCACACACGCATGTACACACACACACACACACACACACACACACTGCATGAAACGCACATTAAAAGTAGGCTGAGGTTCCATCAATAAGGTTTGTCCCTTCTGGAAAAAGAAGCAAGAGCCAAAGCTATCTGGCATCGCACGACAGTTGGCAGCCAAACAGATGAAGAGAGCTCTCTGAAAATTTCAAAGAATTATCCAATGCGACAATTTATTTGTTTATGCTTGCTCTGTAATCATCTAGCAGGGCCAGAGAAGCCCATGTTATTAAAGAGATTTTCCCGCAGCCATTAAAGCTTTGGCATGATAAAGAGCCCCCGCATTTACTCCACATTAAAACCTTCAATACAATTTAGCAGGTCATTGTCTGGTAAAATGCCATTTCAGGAAAACAAAATGTTGACAGGAGCAATACAATGCTGAACTGATGAATGTTTGGCAGAAAACCAAATATAATTGATGAAAGGTTCTCCATTGTTTCTCAGACTCAGAGACTCAGGAGATTTAAGGAAAACACAAGCACGGTTGTTTTAACCAATTAGATTTACCAAAATGTAATCAGTTCAAATTTTGCAAATGACAAGAAAAAAAAAAAACAGAGAGAGAGCAGAACATAATTTTTATAAGACGTGCGCTAAAAGGCTTAATGAAAAGGTTTTCTGGGTCCAAACAAACGTAAGACAAATCACACGCCTGTGTCTAATGGTTTGAGATTTTCGAACCAAACGTCTCCATTACTCCTCTCAGGTGGTGTGACTGAACCGCGCAGGCTCGCCAATTAATCTTATTCCTGTTTGGATCCATCAGGCAGTGGAAGAGAACAAAACCTTTGTGCTTCCACCAGGCTTCCTGAGAGCCGAAGTGCATTAACACAGCGGCGGTAAGACTGAAGCACCTGGGCTTCCATACGCCGAGGGAGAACACACCAGAGGAAGAGAGTGGGTCTGACGGAGGGGGAGTGAGAGAGCACCAGATGCAGGTGTTTTTCTAACACCCTTAAGGACTGCACGACTACATTCTGCAGACATCTGGGTCTCCACGTGGACGTTCTGACTGGACTCTCTTGACCGGTGAGTATAAATCTCTAGAGATAGCAGTCATCTTTATAATAACACACTGTGCGGCAAAAAGCAAAAGTGACAGACGCAAATAAAGTAAGTGACAGACAGATAAAGTGCAAAGAAGAAATGAATGGAAAGGAAAAGCACAACTTAAAGCTCTTAAGGCAGAGCGGCGTATTACCCTTTAAACATCCGTCTGTCTTCTACTTGACATCAGTCCAAAATAAGCTGAACCATATGCAAGCATCACACAGTAAGCAGTTATTATACGATAATAACCCTCTTTCTGTCTGCATTTAATTGTTACCTGCTGAATGGAGCCACAGCCTTGAATCTGTCATTCGAGTCACACATCTTTGTGCTGTGCTGATACCGCTCCAGCCCAGCCTGAGCCCCATGTTGAGGGTTTAATTTCATTTTTACTGCGTTGCTGGCCACGGACCCGGGTCCCACAGTATTAATGAACTTAGCCAATATAAACGCAATCATGCCTGAGGAGCAATTACAAATCTAATTGAGCATCTAAACAGAATATTAAATCCGTGCTAAACCAGGCCTCTAATTTAGAAGACACTTAAAAAGTCAAATCCTTGCCTATAAAATAAACACCACATTACCAAAGGGGCTTTTTGTGGAAAAAATCACGGTCAATCGTTTTTTTCTATTTACTGAAGAGCATAAACAACAACATCACATCACATCAACTGCAATGGGCTGTGAAACCACAATGACAATCTGATTTACAGCAAAATTCTCTGAGGATGTAAAGACACATTCACACCTTCCTTTTTTGGTCCAATTTCAGGTCAGTCCAAACCAAAATTACAACAGACCAAAAGTAAGTTTAAACAAAAGAGGTGGTCTCCCTCTGGCTGTTGTTCAGTTGTTGGTACACTTTACCTTTGACAATATAATGTTTATAAGTTTTGAAAGATGATGCCCAAGCTGATATTTCCCGACTAGTCCACAAAAATGAAACTTTGTTGTCTATATCAGCGGCACTGACTCTCACTGACACCCCTGTCAACAGGATGGCATCACTTGTCAGTGCATTCCAGTTTGACCAATTACCAAATTACAAATTAGGACAATGGAGGTTTTGTGTTGGCACAAATAACTTTTGTATTGCGGTGTTCATGATTTAGACACATCACTGCCAACTCCCAGATTGCAAAAGAGGTTTTCTTTTCCCAATGTTTTTCTGACCCTTCAATCCAACCCAACCTCCTCCCTAACCAGACTCTTTAATGCCAAACTCTGTCCTTTTTTGCTCAGGCAGGAATCATCTCAAACTCCCACATCCACAGGAGGGATCTGACATTTAAGGATAAACATAATTCCCTTCTTGAGCATTTTCTAAAACCACAGATGCTGCTGTTTTTCTTAAGGACAGTCTCATTTATGCTCTGACGTAGAGCAAAGACCGACGGTGGCCATGGTTAAAAATCTCGGTCAAAGCAGAATTATTGTGCAAAAGGTTTACACAAACGCTATTAAAACGACAATGTGTTTTGTATTGCACCAATTTGACCGAGAGCAAGTCAAGTTTGTTGATGCTTCTTTGCTGTATGGCACCCCCGCTGAGCAATGTGGACACCAGCTGCCACTCTGTGAGCTCACAGTAGGCATGAAATTCAAGCCAAACCCTGCTCGAGCCAAACACAACTAGGGGAAAAGTTTGGTAGCCTAAAACGTATTAAGAGCAAAACAAAGTCATAGTGCACAAAACTTCCAGTTGTGGATCACCTTTCTTGAAACACAATCGCTCATAACACTTCAGGACAAGGTAAATCTTTATTAAAAGTTTGCCGCGATAGAAAAATATATCAATTTCAACCTGTGGCAAAGAAAAACAAACACGTCTGTCCACTAACGTGTGGCCCCCAAGTCATTTATCTTATCGTGGATGAACAAGGGAGGCAAGATGAATAAAAGAATAGCTCAGAGATTTCAAAGAGGTTTTTGTTGCGGTGGCTTCTGTCTCAACGGTGGGAGCCGCTTCCTGGCTTCCTGTCTTAGGGCAATAGCGGGAGAAAAAAGGGCAAAGCAAAGGGGAGCGCAGGAGCTGAGGAGAGTGACACACAACTCCAGCCCCTGAGAGAGCCCTGAGGGAAGGTTAGCGCTCCTCTCAGTCCCTCTCTCCGCTCCCGTCTTCCTGTCCCCCCGCCACTTTTCTACATCTCTGAGCGGCAATTAGACAGAAGCCACAGTCTTCACCTGACCCTCCTCTCTGAACATTAACAGAAAACACTGTCGCTGCCGCCCACACAGACAGTGGGCCTTCATGCATTTCGCTCACATACAATGCCTGTAAATGGCCTTTACCTTGAAGTGCTAATACATTTTTCAAAGCAAGAAAAAGGGAATTTGAATTTGACATTTTTGTGTAGCAAACACAAAACCATCCACTAACATTAAGACGCTGGGGAGAGGCTCAATGGGACTGAGGAGAGACACTAAGTAGGTTGCCTAGCTGTGTAGAACCGAGCTGGCCCGAAGGTAAGCGCTGATTTACCGCCTCTTGCAAAGAACAAATAAATCAACCATCACACTGAGGTAGACAGAGACCTCAAGAGATGCCTCAATACCACTGTTTATCGATCTCCCCTTGTGTGTTTGTGTCTCTGTGTGTGAGGGAGTGAGCCAGCGCGAAAGCGCATTATTTGTTTTGCCGTTTATTCATTTGCTGGCAAGAGGTACTTTATCTCACCAGGGTTCGAAAAAAGTTAATGCGCTTACTTTTAAATTAAAGACCCACTTAGGTAAGGTTGGAGGGCAAACAAGTGTGGTAGGAGTGGGGGGGGATGGACAGGAACCCATGCTACCAACAAGGATACTGAATTTCAATTAGTACACACCTGCATTTACATACAGCCTACATGGTGATGCTTGAGCATGCAATTTACCACTCCAATTCAAACAGCTGCTCTGCGCCATTTACATAAATTAATAGAACAAATTTAAATTCTATTGAAGCTTTCCCCCCGTCTTTCCTGCGCATATTTTCCTCTCTCTTCCTTTAAAACTGAAAAGGAAATATCAGCGAGAGGTCAGGGCAACAAGTTAGCCAATCCAATTTAAGACTCCCAGGAGAAATTAGAGCTCCGCCTGATTTGCCTAAATGTAAACAGCAGGTACCTGACAGTTTCACTCACCATGTTAGCGCACCATGCCTGCCTCTGCTGGCGGCACATTTCATTCATCCAAGCAGCAGCAAGCAATCAAGATCCTGCCAGAGCTGGAGTTTACAACCAAACACACTCATGCCCTCACTGGGCCTCATTCACCAACCAGACTAAAGAGTACATTTCTCTTAAAACCCACAAATTCTTCATGTAGAGTCAGATATTCATCAGTCATTTTGCTTTGGGATTTGTTAGGTAAGAATACACTCAAGGGCACACATTTGCATGAAGGAATTTCATTTCATCAAGATTTTTGCGATTTTCGAGATCTTCTTTTTTTCAAAGCACCTGTCCCATAATCTTTCGGTCAAAAAGTAGCATGACAGCATAATTGCTGCTTCCTTGTAGACACTGCGGTGGTAACACCTCTTCTATCACCATAGACCATTTTGCAAAGAGTGTCTCCTGGGGTCCCTTTGGCTACCAAGAGCTGTCCTCGTACAGTATTGCATTATGATATATTTTGAGCCTACTAGATGGTCCAGCCATTTACCACTACACAGGCAGGCACACTCTTCCTCGAGCTTCTCTGCCACTGGGACATTTCAGAGGGGGCCAGCAGTTACGGTGGGCATATCACAGGCATCCATCACCTGCGCATGGATAGATGGTTATGGATGGAATAAATCAACTGGTCACACAATAAACCAAATTCCCCAATACAGCGATAAAACAGATCTACGTCAAGATGGGATTCTATTATTGGTCAACACCATTGAGCACACACATCGCCATTAAGGTACCCTTTCAAGATCCTAAATTCCAAAATGGAATGAGTATGGATTTCCAGACGTACACACACTTCGCACATTGTCTTATGAAACAGTTATGTGAGTTCTGTGAGTAACGTGCTTGACCATGGAGCTGCTGTGGATGCATGTCTCATTGAAATGCATCCCAATTATAAATTCCAGCAACGGTGGACCTCTGTACCTATAATGATTTGTTTCATAAGGAGGTCGAAGATATGCCTGGGCTTCCAGGTTAATGACACCACTCACCAACCAAGAGGAGTCCTTCAATCAGCGGCGCAATCATTCTACCACGGAGCACACAACTAGCATCTTAAAAAGACACTGGATATGTTTGGACAATCCAGAGAAGGTGTGTGTAGGGAGATCACCGACACTTTATATTGTAACAAATATATTATTTTGGCATTTCTTTTTCGCAACATTGTCATGAAAGATGGTATACAAACATGACTGATTGTGAAAAAACAGCTTGAGCTCTGATTCTGTGATGTCACGTAAGCTCCGATGACCATAGACCAGGCTTGACCGCTCTAGTGGTCAGCATCTCGTATGTGCCTCTGGCTGTTCAACTTCCAGCAGCAATTCTTCCACTTCAGAGCTACTAACTTTCTTTCTTTCTTTTTTTTCTTACATTTTTGAGTCAGTGTGCACATAGCAGTGTTCAACAGTTACTTAGCAATCTTATTTGTCCCACCACAGCTTCATAATGAACCAAAAGGATTCTACTTCTTCTCATCAAAGACATCTAAAGGGGTGTTTAGACCTGGATGGCCAACAAAACATCCATAAAGTTTGCAACATCCTCTGTAGGCAGGCAGAATTTACCCTAAGTTTCTACATGGGCGGAAACAACTTTGCTATTTGGGAAAATTCACAGAAATTTAAGAAAAACGACATGAAGATATTGGTGAGTCAGGCACCCCCAGAATGCCTGCAAGTGTCTCATTAAACCAAACAAGCATCATACAAGCACATTTAAAAAACAAGTTACATCAGGACCAACGATAGCCCTGATCCCAAGTGTTCATATTTGGATCTGAACATGAAGGTATCTCATTACTGATATTTTAATGATATGCACTTTGGTGTATTTCTCCAGCAGACATGAAAATGAGTCTGTTTTTTTGAGGTCAGTAACACAAACTGTCAATCATGCCAAGCCAACATGTCTTAGGCAATACATGGATGCAATGAGCCAGCTGGAGGAAGTACAAACAAAATAAGGACACAAACAATTCCCATTCCAAAATAACAGAACTAATTTTCATTTTTAGGGAAAAACTGTTTTGAGAATCTCAAACTAAGAACAATGCATTTGGTCTTTTTCTAACCACAAAAATATATCTTTTATTTTTCACAGATTATTCCGATAATCATATCCATGTTTTGACTTGTGCGCTGTGTATTACTCTTGTCAATAATGCTTTATTTTGAGCATGTCCTGTCAACATTTTGTGACAGAAAAAGTGGCTGCGGAGCCCCTGCTGTACATCAAGTGGGAAAAGAAAACCCTGTGGGACATCAGTCAGATCACAAAAAACACAATACAAAGGCTCTGGTTCGTCTAGTTCAATCCACAAAAGCATGAAGGTCATAAGAAAGAAAGCATTTCTCAACTACTCTTATATATTGGGATAATCAAAATATGTTACTCTGTTCTTCTTTCCATCCTTCTTTCTTCATTTTGCTACATTTCGTAAGACATTTTACACTTCACATACAAATATTCATATATTCATTAAAACACAAATGTCTACAAAAAGGCTAGGTGGGTAGTATAACATATTATTTGTTATTATTAATGTCATGTTGTTTATTTGATAGTTAATGTTGTTATATAATTATTTTCCATTTACTTACAAGTAAAAGTGCCTCCACAACCAATTCTGAAACAGTTGAAACATAAAATTGTTGGTATTTCACTACTTCTTTTGCTTCTTAAAGACCTGGCTGAGCAAAACAAATCTTGAATGAATCCTAACCTGGCTCACTGTATTCTCATCCCACAGCAGTGAGTCTGTCTTTAGCTCTGATGAAATGAGCAGCAGCACAATGTTTCAGTCTCCAAGACTACACTCAGACATTGGTTTCAGTCAGACTCCGAAACAGAGTCTGGTTTTCATGAACCTTAAATAGCTTTGACAAATGGTAATACAACTGTTACAGATTCCACCTGTTTACAAAAGCGAGAGAACGTTTACATGTGTAAGTGGCATATGCCAAACTAAACTAAAAATAAAAAAGAGAGAGAACAAATCAAGACATTTCCTGGATTTCCTGGACATATCGCCCCCTAGTGGTGCTTCCAGTTTCTCAACCTTTCCAGGATGTCTTCTTAAGTGCCTTCTCAGTGCTGTCTATTTTTCCAGCATAAAGTGGGGAGCTTGTTACGCACAACTGTTTCAGCTCTGTCTAATTTGTCCATTCGCCATTCCCTCGTCCATCATATGTCTCTCCGGTTCCCTCCCTCCTGGGCCCCCCCCCCCCTTCCGCTGTCTATTAGAGACATTACTGAACAAGTCATTTCAATATGGCCTCAGGAAGCAACACACAACACTTAATTAGCTTGTTAAAAAGGGAGGGAATTACTGAAATGAATTTTCCCTCTCATCAACAGCCTCCACAGTGTAGCCAGGTGTGGCCCTGCAAGGCGGCACAGAGGTATTGAGTTGTGTTGTAAGCTCAGGACAAACCAGACCAAGTTATGGGTGGAAGCGTCCATTGCACGCATCTGCTTGTCATCATTTAGACCCCGTTTCACATTAACAAACACATGCAGACACAAACAAACACACACACACACACACACACACCCTACTCAATCACATAACGAGGCAGTCCAACAGGGACAGCTCCATTCTTCAGGGGCCAAGTTAACCATAGTCATTAGTCTTGCTTTGCTGCCTAATTGGTCTGGCGGATGCATGGAGCCCGCTGTCCATTCTGACTGAGTACTCAGATTGCACTACACCGCCGCGTGAGTACACAACACAGTAAACAAGTGTGCATTCCCCATCCTGCACTCAGAATTAGATGAGATTAGAAAAGAACAGGTCTAACCAGCGCAGAGCTGCAACAGTGTTTACTGTCGTGCGATTGAGCAGAACTTAAAATGTAAAAAACAAACCCAGCTGCAATGAACCTCACCTAGCATCTGTACAACATAAATGCAGTGAGCTCTGGAGTTATCTGACGCAGCAGTTACAGAGAGGTACAGAAACATATGTCATCTAAAGAACCAGAGACATACGACTGAATGACTGTTTTAACTTACAGTGAATGTATTAACATCTTTGCCCAGTTTAAATTGCCCCCAATCATGCTGTGATGTATATTGTTATGGCCTGTCACTGCTTTGCAAAAGAAAATTGAAGTAGAATGGCACCCAGTGGAGCGCATACCTCCGCCAAGACCCAACAGTCCCCTTCAATTCAATCAAGCTGCACCAAATTGCAACTCAGATCTTTAAGCTAAATGCGACCTGTTTTTTGTCTCTACCAAGGAGGATGTTTTTGTCTGGATTGATAAGGATTACACAAAAAATATTGGACAACTTCTTTCAAATACTTAAACATATATTTTCACTGACTTTTCAAAGAGGAATTGTTGGCTAGTTAAGTGACTTCTTTAATTTCAATCCAGATATGTGTGCGTTTCACTCGGAAATTGGAGGAAAAAAGAATAAAAAAAAGAAGGTCACGTCATTCTGATCCATTGCATGTCCCCTTGCTTGAGAGACTGTGTTGAAGCCATAATCATGATACCAAACAATGTGGGGAGTGAATCACTGGTGAAAGTTTGTTTTGAAAAATGCAGCAGCCTGAAATAATATTAACAGATTAGCGTAAGAAATCTCTTATCACCGGAACGAGGCAACGGAGACGCCACAAATGAAGGCAACACCAATCCCATATTTCGCGATTAAGCTACGTGGGCTACTTTTAAGATTTATTCGTTCATGTTTGTTAGCAGTGACAGGGTCTGAGTAATTAAATCTTTTTAAACATTTGTTTTAATTGCAAGTGAAATACAACCTTTTCTGTGTCAATCAGAGCAGGAAATAAACAGCAGACTGTCCAACAAAGATGTCCCAAATAAGCTTTAAATACATGTTAACCAGCAATTACGTCCTGGCACATACTTCAATTTCTTCCAGTGGGTGTGAAGTGATTGACAATAAGCACGGCATTATGTAAAACCCACCCACAGTGACAGGAAAACACCCGTCCTGGGCAACAACTTAGGAAACCAAAACAAATTAAGGATTCATATTTAATGCACTGGATTACCTGGCAGAAGCCATTTAAGTCTGTGAAAATTGTTTTCATAACGTACGAACTGAATGGCAGTAAATGAGTCCCTTTGATGGTAGAAAATTAGCACTTGATACACCACCAATCTCAAGGGTAGATGAGAGCAGGCTTCTGCAGAATGGAAAACTAGTCTAAGTAAACAGTGAAAGGAAAAAGAACCATAAAGAAAATAGCCTCTGTATTGCAGTCATCAAAACAAGTCCATATTACAGGAAAATGTCAAGAAAACAACTGATTTGAGCCAACGCATTCTGGTTGAATGTCTCAGCTACTTGAGTTATTTTTCTTGTTATACGAAGACCACTGCATCAGAGCGAAAAACAACCATCCTGGCAAGTAAATAACCATTTTAGTAGGAAATGGAAAAATACTTGAATTTCCTTGGTAAAGACTTTGCTCAACCCAGGTATCACTTTTCTGTCCAAGCTGGCCAAAGCCCAGGAGAAAGATAACCAAACCAAATTTGGAAATTCGCGCCCAAATATGACCAATAATGTCAATCAACATGCTAATGCTATGTTGGTTTGAAAAGTTGTCGATGTGACAATTTAGTTGATCTAAACTGCAGATATATTTGCTTAAAATGGTAGCTAACCTTCCTGAATTACAGTAAACTAGAGCTCATACC
This sequence comes from Pseudorhombus dupliciocellatus, assembly GCA_016785235.1. Classification (NCBI taxonomy): domain Eukaryota; kingdom Metazoa; phylum Chordata; class Actinopteri; order Pleuronectiformes; family Paralichthyidae; genus Pseudorhombus; species Pseudorhombus dupliciocellatus. The sequence goes on along the minus strand of JAFBJW010000137.1, from coordinate 2,621,782 downwards.
TCCACCAATCCCCTGAAAGCCCTTTAAAAATCAGACCAATAAATGGGCCAGATTATTTTTTTAGGATCTATGGATTAATCCATTCCAAAGTAATCCTATCTTGCAAAATCCTGGACCCCCACCATCCCATGCCAAAGTTTGATAGGGTTTTTTCTTGACCCATGTTCCAACCATTCACCAAGCAACGCAGAAATCCATTCAGTAGTTTTTGCATAACCCTTCTGAAAAACAAACCAACAACCAATGGACAGGGGCAAAACATATCCTAATTGTTGAAGCTAATAAAGAATAGCAGCACCATTGCTGTGAGGAACATGCAACAGTAACCACCATCTCTGAAGCAGCTGCACATGAACCAAGTTTCCAAGAATCACAGCTCATCTATTATATGGCACTACATATTAGGAGTGGGGGTAAAGACCATGAGAGACACAGCTATCAGTTATAAGTGGAGTCAAGTCTCAGTTCTAAGCACCACATTGATATTGCACAGGTAATTGGAACTCCCAATGCCACTACTTCATCTGAGGGACTCACACAAACAAGTACAGAGCAGATCTTCCATTTATCTTACCTTGTGCCGATGCAGGACACATCATTATACACACAACAGTTTGTGTAGTGGTCTAACTAGCCTTGTATTTTTGTGAAATGGATGGAGCAGCAGCATGTCCATGCTTTCTCCAGACTGAAACTACGGCACTTGTGTGAGTTGGGAGGCAGAAGGAAGAGAGGAGGACCGAAAACGGAGTCTCACTGTTCCACTGCTACTTAACTTTAAAATGTGCCAGGTTTTCTTTTTGATGCTGAATAAGAATGTTTCCTTTGGGACTCGGGATTTGTGATTCTTCCCTGCAAACCATTAACATTTTGTCACACATCGAAGCAGCCTTTTAACTCCAAATTCAGTGGAGGGAAAACAGCTACAGTCGGGGGAAAGCCGATTGAGTGTCAGTGTTATTGTGTCCACAAATTTCAAGCTTGCACAAAAAAAAAGCACAGTTTAACAATGAAATCCTGACAAAGGCGAGAGGGCTGCAATGCCATCTGAGTAAGGTTAGGGGCACCACAATAGCACCAACGAGAATGTATATGCTGCATGTATAATTGCACTGTTATGGCTGGTCTGCAGACTTGAGGTTGTCTAGTAAATGTCTCTTGGAGGAACGCAGTAGGAGGTGTCCAGTGTCCAGCTGCAGCCGGTTTCATATCCAAGTGTTGACCAAGTATGGGATGACATCATTCCATTATGAGTATGTCACCATATTCAATCACTTCAGGGGCAAGAAATGCTAGATACAAGATGTTGGATACAGTAATTACGGCACTGTAAGGCAACAATCGGTTTCTATAAGCTGCCGTTTATCTTCCATTTGAATAACAATCGTCAGGGTCTTGTATATAAAGCGATTTTGTCCCACGCTTTGCTTTCTGATGGAGACAGGTGCAGCCAGGCCCCGGTAAAGATATTGTTCAAATTAGAAACAGACATCAGCCCTTTAGACAACATACATCAAATGACTACCGCAAGTCAAAAAATAGCTCATGTTGAAAGCGTGCACTTGCTCTATTCTTAAGAATAGGCCTCATCCAATTTCCCTCAGTGTTCGTGATACAAATGGTGCGCCAGTGTTAACCTCTCCAGATGGGTCTTGGTGCGAACGATTTAATCCGAATCCAAACTTTCCAATCGTACGTTCGTATGTGCCAAACCAAACCGCTAATGAGGCCGGCGCAGCGGGGTTTCGGCATAACTGAAGCACGCAAATACAAGCGAAGAAGCACATGAATTGTTGTCCACCCTTGGCACCCGCTGAAAGCCTGGCTGTTCTTGAATTTTCCATTAGTATTACCTACATTTCATTTATTTTTTATTAAGAGGTTTTCAATCAGAGCTGCTACGACTTACTGAGTTTAGCCTTGCCGCGCGATGACTTGATGTGTTTGGTGTAACAACTTTAAAGTTTTATTCATTAAAGTCCAATTATGGGGGTGTATTTTTAATTTGTGTTTATCTATCACCAGCAGGCAACATGTGTTGTAGGACAAAGAGAATAATAAGATTTCTCGAGAACCTCAAGTTTCTGCAGATTTCTAAAATGAATTCACACAGCGCAGACTAAAGGATACACACCTGTTGCAATGCTGCATCTTACAGACACATCTTTGTCTCAGTTTGGGTGCAGAAGGCACAGTTGTCAGTCCCTGTTTTTTTGTTTTCACTGGCACTGTAGACAACCCTGAGAATACAGAATTAGCTTCACAGTGTTGATAAGCAACAACAAAAAAACTGCCTGAACAAAGATTTCTGACTTAGGCCTTGTCTATTATAGAGCTATTGTGAATACGATTTCCGTGACTTTTCCGGGCATGGAAATTACTTTTTGCAAATTCCCTAACTTTTCCATTTTTTTTACATATGGACCCATTTCCTTTCAATCTGAAAATCCTAATATAACACAACACAACATAGTGCATAATGTGTAACACCACTGTACAAGTGAGAAAACATTTATTTACTCTAGTAGTAGAGGGGGAACCACTCTGATCTGATGTTGTGCCTCCTGTTTAATTCACCACTGGGATGGTTTGATCGCATAAGCATCAACAGGCAGAACTATGCACTCTGTCTACACCCATTCACCACACAACCTGAGCCAGCAATTTTCATGCAATTTCATCAAAATTCCTTCTCATATTGTTTAAACAGCAAAGCTTTGCTGATATGCACCTTTTGAAGGGATGAAGTCGCTCCTCAGAAACCCCAGCCCCATTTTTTTTTACCTTCCTTGTGCTGCTCACATTTGCACAACCCAAACAAAAGATGCCCCTCGTCTGTCCCACTGGTGTGGTAAAGGGTCGCAGAGGTCAGACTTCATGGGCCAGACTGCTCCCAGACACCATGGTTGAGCTCAGCGTCACTCCACCTCACACCGTGTCAGCATGAAGTGACAGAGCGGACAAGGCGAGCCCCCCCCCTCCTCCTCTTCCAACTTGCTCCCGCTCTCGTTCCTACAGTTATTCCCTATTGGTCCAGCAGGCGTGGGATGCTGAGTATGAGCTGGGATGAAAAGAGGAGCAGGGGTGACAATGGACGGGGGCAGGAGGCCACGGAAGCAGGGAGACGCACCCGCTGGCCAAAGTTCCTGTCCTGTCTGATCAGAGACATTTTCGATCTGTTCCTATTGCGCAAGGTGGAAAAGTTCAGCATTAGGGTCAAAGGTCACTCCAGTTGCATGCCCATACCGACCGACATACATATATAAATACGCAAGTAACACACGTAGGTTCACCAGGTTCACAAGAACAGCAGGGGGAATTAACAAAGACCTTTCATGCATATTAAATCATAACTATATGTTTGCAAATTTCCCTACAAGCGTGCGAAAAACCATAAATAAAGGACTAATCCCTTCCCATCTCTCGCCTTTGTCTCCATGGACCCAGAGAGCTGTCACCCGGGCAGAAAGGCCATCAAACACGCCCACTAAGAAAGCTGACATGGACCAGTAACCATGACCCGAGCCTCGAGACAATGAACTGGTCTGAGGGAGGGCGAGGGGCACAAATGCCATAGAAGCCCAGGTGGATTGAAAAATTTGAGTCTGCAGCCCATCAGGATGAAAAAGAAAGATGATGGGAAGACGGGAAGAGAAAAGACAGGAGTTAAATTATTAGCCGAGCAGCAAAGCCTACTGGGATTGTGTCTACCTGCCTGGGATCCATATTAATGCAAGTGCAGAGACATTTACTGGCCACATGAGCAATAAAATCAGCGTCATAAATATGAGTAACACTACTTCTTTGACCCTCGCCACAGAAGAGAAAGGGAGGAGGCCATCTCTGCAAGGAAGAGGAGATGGAGGATGTAAGGACAGGAGAAGGAAAGAAAGGAAGGGTGGGGGGGGGGCAGGGAGGAAGAGAGCGATGGAGACAGTAGGAAGACATAAAGGGCAAAAGACAGAACAGAGAGCGGATTAGAGGAGTGTCACGGCCCTGAGAGTTCACCATGCATCTCGACCCAATATCCTCTGCTCTCACCAAAGATAATAGGACGAAAGCAAGGGAAACCACAGGAGGGAAGGGAAGGACACGAACACAACCAGCCGATGTGTCGTCTGGCCTGCGCTTAAATTAATCCTCCTCCGTCACCCTGCTTTCTTCCTTTTATCACTCAGAACAAAGGGACATGCTTGTGCTTCAGGTCCAGACAAGAGAGGTGGCAGGACGGAGGATTCAAGTCCTTGCTGAGAGAGGAGACTGCAAGGGGTGGGGGAAATTGAGGGGATTTGGGGGAGAAGGGTGGGAGCTGAGTATGTGCCTACGTGCTAGGTCAACCAGGGTCTTATGGCAGTGGGAAGATGGGAGATGAGAAAGGGACACAGTGGAGGGTTGGGGTTTTTTTTGGAAGGGGGGGGCAGAGAATCAGACACATAACTCAGACACACTCACAGGATTCGTGGTGTGTCTGAGCTGGAAGAAACAAAGACAAGAGGTGCCAGAGAGAGAGGAACAAACAAGTGTCCTGGGAGTTTGTCAACTGAAGTTCAGAGTTTCATTTGAGTTTTTATTCAGCAAAATCAGTCATTGCACCAATACACACGAGCATAAGGGCTTAAAGTTGCAGGTTTAAACTCAATTTGGCTAAATTCAAAACAGAAGAGAGAGTCCCTAATAAATGATGGTCAGTTCTACATCTTTATCATCTGTAAATTCAAATAATGAAGAAGTAAAGGAAGACAAGGAAAGAAAGACGAAAATGTTATTGTTGTCATATTAAAAAAGCTTTTGGTAATTCTATATGAAAACCAGATCTGGACTTGTTTAGAGTTACAGACAAAAACAGCCAGACAATAACTAACCATAAAAATTGGATAAACTGGAACTTAAATAAGGAAATATCTGATCAAAGAGTAAAACAAGATCTGTCAAAACTTTGGCTGCTTTTCACTCTGTAAGTATTAAGGCATTGAACCCCGCCCTCACGAAGACAGTTGTGTTTGGAAAGAAAATGAACAAACTAAATTGACTCAATTAAATGCATCCCCCCCTATTTACAGAAGTAAAGTGTGACGGGTGAATGACATGACAGTCAGAAAACAGGTAAACAAACAGCTCATCAGAAAAAACGCTCTTTGAATATTTGCCTAAACAGGGGTCCCCTTCATTCATGTTAGATTTTTTTATTTTTATTATTCATTATTTTTTGAACAGTCGCGATACATGAGCACTGTGGCAGATAGTCAGTCTTGATTGGTCCCAGTGAGACGAGCGCGGTAAACCCCTTCATGGGGAGCAACTGGCCCCAAAACCCCTTCACAGGATTAAGGTGTGACCTGCAGGAAGGCAGCAGATGAGCAGGGATGGACACACACTGAGCTGGAAAGCCATGGGAGTCCTGGCCACAGAACATCTAAGCCTTGAACGAGACCGCAGCACAAGCCAACATATCTGTGTGTCTGTGCGTGCGTCCAATTACTAAGCTGCTTTTCTCCTGTTTGTAAGGGAGTCGCCTTGGACGCCACCTGTTATATTCCAGCTATGCGGGGAATTTCATGCATTTATTACAGAGCTTTCTGTAATGAAACAACTGGAAATAAGAGGACTGACAAAATGAGGAAGGATAGACACAAATATCACTCAACCTGACTTTAGTCAGGGAGAACATATTTCATGGTCAGCACCTTACGTCCCAAGGTTTTATGATGTCCCCTTATTGCCGTTTTTAATGATTAGTGCTCACCCATCCATATTGTCACCAGTAAAAGATTGAACATGATTTCCACTGAATATATTCCTGGAAGAAAACCCATCCTGAAGTGTTGCATTCATACTTTTAACATAGTTAATTATATTATCATAAAATAACCAGTTTTACAAAAATATACAATAAGGACAATATATCTGTAGATATATGTAAAGGCCCCAGTGGGCAATAGTAACAAACTAAATTCATATTGCAGGGTATCTTGTGCCTCTTTAACAAAAAACAGGGAGATGATGCAATCCTGTTATTTCTCCTATAATCTGGTCAGCATGTTGCTGTCAAATGAAAACATGATGACACTGTGTACCAAACATCTTGCTTTAAAGAGAACAGCGATAAAAAAAAAAAAAAAGATCTAAATCACATGTTCGCAGTCACATGCACTCCTGTATGTGCATGTCGACTATTTGCACTCTGTGTGAAGTACAAGAGCAACATTATGAGCCGACAGACTGTGGCTGCTTCCCTCTGGAAAATAAAGTGAAGCCCCAGCCAGATATCGAGAGGGAGCTTTCTTTTGTTGTTAGAGGAAAACTTTGATCAAAGTTATTTCTCCTCATCCATCTCTGACTCTCCTGGCCAGTCATAAATCATCTTCACTGTGCCAACTGTCAGGTTCAGTCCCATAGCCGTGAAGAGCTAATTCACCGGCACGACGCTCTGAGCCCGATCCCTGCTCTGCTGCCTGCGCACGCAAAAAAGAGGTGCAGACCGCAGCTCGTTGCTCATACGCAAGGAACACAGAGGATGCATGTAACGTCTGTGCAGCCGTCCTACGGGCAGCTGGGGGTGAGGTCAATCATTTGGCTAGTGTGAGTTGGAATGATTGCATCCACAGTATATGTAATTAAAGGGAGCTGGCATTGTATAAACTAACACATGGGAAAAAAAAAAAAACGCACAACACTTTGATGTCTTTTTAAACTGGCACACGAGCACCCAACCAGAGCCCAATTTGAAGTCTAGTTGACATGAATGAGACAAACCTTTTAGCCTTGAACTCCCTTGTGGACTACGCTCATAAAATTATTTGCTTGGCTACACCGAGTTCTGCCACAGCGTATCTGCTATGCTAATAAACTCAATCAGCGCTGGCAGGTAATAGCATGCTACCGTAACTTTTCTACCTCCGCTCAGCACAGCTCAATCAGCCCCCGCCAGAGGCCTCTCCTCTACGAGTCCCCGCGGCTCGGAATCAGCAACTTTCAATCTCGGTGTGTTAGTACGCAAGAAGACGCAACTGTACATTTGGGATGGGTGATGAGACGAGCAGACAGCGCAGAGTGAGAGTGAGAGAGCAGCTCGCGTACGCACAAACACACACGTACCGTCTAATATCAGCCCGGTCCCCGGCTCCCTTTAAGAGACCTGAGTGCCGGAGAGAGGGAAATAAATACTCTGCTTTATTACTGGGAGAAAGATAGAGAGGAGAGAGGAGGGCGGGGGGGGGGAGTAAAATAGAGAGGCAGGATGATACTGTACACACACACACACCATGACTGGCACTACCTGAGCTTGCTGAATTCCATACAGCAGTGAAGAACTCTCTAATTCTCGCAGTCAGCAAACCACACTCACCCCTGTCCTCTCATATACCGTCAGCTGACGAAGTAGAAACAGAGCCTCCACACACTGTATAATACTATAGCATAATAATAATATACAAACCGTGATTAGTGTACGTAGCGACATCAATCACAGCGTAAAGGCCCAGATCTGTTTCTTCTCCGATCTCCAATCAAGAGCAGGACCAGTGGACCGAGAACGGAATAAATCAGGTTTGTTTACGCTGAAATCTCCACTGGGTGCATTTCATTTACATTCATAGACTAATGTTAACCCACTGAATTTTAATCACACAGCGAAGAAGTGCTGTATCAAGCAAGGTGAGTTACTTCAGATAGAATAATGACTTCCTTCATGTGTGATCAGATCTCAAGTTTGTGAGCAAAGCAAGATCGCAGCCGCTTGTGATCTGGATAATAACACGGCCGAGGGAAAGAGGAAAAACTTTTTGAAGTTTGTCTCGAATTACTAAAATATACAATTTCCCACGTAGAAACTGCTGCCTTTTTGCTAATTTGGGGTAAATACTTGTGTCAGTAGCGCTTTAAAATAAATCTTTATTTAGTTCCTTTATCCAGTAGGAAAAAATCTCCCCAGTCCTGCAGGTTTTTGCTCCTGCTGTTATTTTGTACACCAATTAAAATGTAATGAAAAAGTGGAGCCCTGATGCCATTTTCATGCTAAATCGGACTTATTACGGAGTCAGAAATATTCTAATTTCCCAGCCTGTAAACGGCATTTGCATTAACATTGTTATTCATAATTATGTGTGCAGACATAACTAAAAGCTCAACATTTTCAACTGGGTGATTAATAAGTTGGAAAAGCAAAACAAAACTCCATGCAGCACTGTGGTGTCAGTTTAAATTTGGAACCCTTCAGGTTGAGTGATTTCATTAAAATGAAGGTCTGCAGTTTCTTTACCAATCAGAATGCAGCAGTGAGGATGTGGTAGGCCTCAGCATCGTCCAGAGAGTAGAACCTGAACCTCTGCACATACAGGCCCTGAGGAGCTCCTATCTGACGGGGGAAAGGAATCCAAAACACACGTGGGTCAGAGGAGGCATGTGGCTGTCTGCTGCTGTCAGAGCAGAAAACCAACCAAGTCACAATGGAACCGACCGCACCACGCCTGCTTTTCAAAAATGGGTAGAGATCACGTGTCTGCTCTGTGAGGTGGCGGCTGCGTATGATTGATTAGGCGTTGAAATATGTGTTCCGCGAATTCAGCCGTCAGTAAATGGACTGTATTTATACGCTTTCCTCGTCTTATCCTCTTATCGACCACTCAAGGGCACTTTACAAGAACCATTCATACAGCGCTTCTGTCCGATTTTTCTATGACGCACCATCCGCACAAAGCCAGCACAGTTGTCAAAGGCAATTTGGGGTCTTTTGCCCAAAGACACTTTGGCTGGGGATTGATCCGTCAACCTTCAGGTCAATGGCAATGAAGAATAGCAGATACTGTGAAGAATAGCTTGTACAAACGGTCCTAAAATTGTCAAGCAAAACCTTAAATGCCATTTTGAGGCACTTTACAACACCAGCTGAGGAGCAAGCAGCTGACCGACTTCCACTTATCTGCTTTTAATATTCTCCCAGCTCTTTTCTTTTCGATCTATCCAAAATGATTCATGATTCAACAATCCATTTCCATTTCTTCTGCACAGTCAGGCTCCCAAACAGGAGTGTGAGGAAGTGACTAAGATCTTCCCTAACTCTGCTGGAGGGGGAAGAACGGTTTCCCTGACCCAGTGCCATAGTCCAGGAAGGTTCTGTACATACAGTGTGTGTGTGTGTGTATGTGTGTGTCTTGCAGTAATCCGATGTTTCTCTGGCACAACTCCAGCAGACGTGAACATCACAATGGATTACACAAGAAAGAGAGGGATTTGCAGAGGAAGAGAGCAAGATCAATGAAGGAGGGTACAGTAGAAGAGGAGGCCGAGCGAAGTATTTCCTAAATACCACCAGCCTCTGTGCACAGACACAGTCAGAGGTGTTATCATCTCAAGATTAGCATTTCTGCCAATACAGTTCAGATAAGGCACGAGTGTAAAACCTACAGGAGTAGAAGGGAGTCCTGCAACATCGTCAAACCTGTGCAGCTGGTGGGATAAAAAGTGGCTCATTTGAATAAAAGGGAGCAAAGTTAAAAGCAACATTTTTTCCGCAAAGTGTAAAACTGTGGGGGTAATCATACAACAACAGTGACAATAACCTGATAAAGTGCCTGGTAAAAGCAACCCTGTGAGAGATAATCCCATTTTTCCCATGATGCATCTTTAAAAAAAAAAGTTCTGTAGTAGGATACATTTTGATTTTTTTCATTCTCAGTTTTTTTTCAATACTGGAATAAAACATAAATAAAGAAAATCTGAAGACAAAGAAATTGTTATCATTACTTGTTTATATTGTCACTGTACAAAAAGAGGGGCATAAATGCCAGTTGTCCTGATGAGCCCTGATGGCTGCCTGCAGCACCGTTCATAAACCCTGCCTCCACCATGTCAGTGGATAGGACCACATTTTTTATCCGTTGGTTGATAGTTGTAGCAATGGGACCATGACGAGAATGTTTAAAAATCTTAATATTTTCCAAGAAATAAAATAATGCCACATATTTTTTTGTACGCTGAAAAGGTTTGGGTAGAAATTGTTGTTTTTTAGGCTTGGCCAAAAGCGTGATAGCTTTGTTTTGGATAAAAAGTGTGTCAAAGCCACCAGCTTTAATAATGTGGGAGGAAAAATGTCTCACACACACACGCAAAAACCGAGATTTGCGGTGTTTTCTACCTCGCTAACGCACAAACACAAAGCAAGCACATCCTGCACGCACTGGGCTCAGCTGCTCCTCTACCTCCCACACTGACCTTCACCTGTCACACAGGCTTCATATTTACTGCCACCACAGGCCATCTGCCCACACTCAGCCCCAACTGTCAGTCAACAGCAAGCCGCCACCGCCACCCTCCTCCTCCTCCTCCTCCTCCTCCTCTGCCAATCCACCTGGCACAAACGCAGCATCGACAAGTGTTCAAGTGCTCTGTGGCGCGACCGCTCAAACACCCATCAGCGGTCTGCACAGGTTTCATCAGATACAATTAGTGGCCGACTGATGTGGGTTTTCGGCTAGCATCTGATAGTGATATCTCACTATATAAATATATACAGTATAAAAAGAAATTATGGAGGCTTGATATTTCAGTTTAACCATTTATATAGCAAATACAAACACGAGCAATGAAAATATTTCTCCTTAAATGCTTAAACATTTGTCTGGGTTACACAGATATTGGCCGATCGATCAGGCTCTATGCATGAAGTTCTCCTGAAAACTTAAAACCATCTCAATCACCTGAGCCCTCCCTGAAAAGGTTTGACTCAGGGTTTCATTCATCTTTAATTTAGGTTAGTCGTTGACGCTGATGAGTGAAAAACAGAAACCTCGACGTGTAGAATCAGGCAACAGGCGTCACCACACAAGTGTAAGGACTGGAAATACATTAAACATGAGCCCCTGCCAGAGAATACGCTAAATAAATTACTGGTGACAATTTGAAGCCGGCTATAGCAGCAGGAAGCTGGCTATATGACGAAAAATAACTAATGAAAGCTGTCGGCCTCTGGACACTGTGTACCACCCAGTGCCCAGTTTTACAGAGCCCCAGTGTCTTTTTTAATTGTGCGTGATGAAGCACAGATGTGAAAACCGAACACCCTCAGAAGTTCTTTTCTTTCCAACGTACTGTATCAGCAGTTAATGGGGTGCGGTGTCTGCCAATTGTGTGCAGTCACTTCTCATTAGTCATAATTTGAGTCCGGTGCAGGTATTGAAAGGTCAGACATAAATTTATTTTAGCCAGGAACAATACACGTGAACACTATGTTAGCAGCAATGGCTCATATTTCTCTTTCCTTCACCGCTCACTAGGAAAGTGGGGCAAATGGTCCAGGTAGCCTGGATGCTAACAGCCCTCTCTCACGCGCACATTAACACACATCCTCCCCTGCAGGGAGTAGGTGCACTAGCAGGGGGCCACTGGATGCAGACCCCTGCATCTCAATGACAACCACACATCTACAGGGATTTATCTAAATGCTAATCAGCTGTCTTCACTCTACAGCACACGCAACATTTACTTTGCATGCCCCAAAATACACAACGCAGCCATGTACCGCACCGGCAGACCGGCAGACAGACAGACAGACAGGCAGTGAGTCAGGCAGCCCTGTGGCCCTGCCTCCCCTTTTATCTGTACCCTCTGGTGCACGCTCATTTTCACCAAATTCGCTTTTAATTGAGAGCTAATTTAGCCGAGCCCAATTCTACAGCAGAGGTGGGTCGGGAAGGAAATGAGGAGGGGAGCAGAGGGAGAGGGAGATTTACGAGGAGAACAAGACTTGGAGTGACAGGTGACAATGAAAGCTGCGGCTCGTGTCGTTCTCACCCTCAAAGGAGAGAAACTGGTTGAATGACAGGAGGGATGGAGACAAAAACAAAGAGAAAGTAACATCTCATTTGTTAGAAACTAAGCTTGAAATAAAATCGGCATAAAAAGGTGACTCCGAGCTGCTTCTTAGACATAAACTCCAGATGAGCTCCAGACTTTCTCCTCAACACAAATGTGCGTGTCAAGGGTTCAGGACGCATCTCCCACATAGCCCCTTAGTAAAATGTCTGAGTGAGCCCATGTGAAAAAACAGCCGCAGAACCTCTGGAGGATTCACTGCGAGCGAGTGGGAATGTTGATAATGTCTGGAACACACAACGGACACAAATATAAAGAATAGAAAGATCTCAGGATGAAAAAGAGGAGCCACACAGGTTCTGACATTCATCGTGCGTACAAATCTCCAGAGTTCATGTCTGAAAAACGGTTGAGAGGTCGTCCTGAAAAGACAAAATGTGTTTTCATTGCAGCAGCAACCATGTCAATCGAACCGCTGTTCACCTTTACGACCTGCACTATCCCTCGTAGTGATAAAGTTGACCAGGAGCGATGTGCAAGGTTGTCTCTGAAGCTGCAGGGCCCTCAGACCCTGTGATGTAAACCGTGCTGTAAAGTGATCTATGCCTCGAAGGTTATCTGGGGTCTCGGCGATGGGGAAACAACCTCCTTGATGCTGCCTGATGCTTTCTCCACTTCAACATAGCTGTTAATTAGCCCGGCTAAGTGCACCATTAATCGATTGCTTGTCTCGATGCTATATCTCATAACGGTGTTGCACTCTGGCAACGCAAGGCGAAGAAATGTGAGGTTCAGGAAGTCACACTTTTCCACTGGTGACACACTGGTGCTGGATTGAGAGGAGGCGGGAGACTAATGGCTGCTTCTCAAAGGCAGGAGTGGGTGTTGGACTGATGGCAACCGAGAGGGGAGGAAAAAAAACCTGCAATAGAATTTAAAAGAATTGACTTCAATTATATTAACACTCTGGATAAGTGGGAGAATGTTGTTACAGCTGCAGGGAGGAACTGTGCACATCAGAAATTCTCACAATACAGATACAATTGCGTGAAGTGTTCTGAAACACATCACATCAGCTCTTACTGTAAGAACTCGTCAACCCTGAAGAGGTGAGTAGTAAAAGAAACATGAGGTAAAAGAAAATAAAAGTGGAAATGGAGCAGTGAGTGGAATATGTCTGGAAAAAGAAATCCCCTCTTGGAGGAATACAAAAAAAAATGTGAAGTGATGACGAAACCGGCCTTATCATTCTACGCAGAGAAAATGTAGAAAGAACAGACATGTGGATTACAATGTACAGATCAGATACTGCTTCAACAAATTGGCGATGAAACAATCTAATTCTCTCTTCCTTTGAAAATTAAAAACTTGCAAGTGGAGCCGCTGTCATTCCAACAGAGAGGTTTTTTTGTCACGTCAGGGCCGTTACATTGAAATCTACCGGCCTCCAGAAATAGTCCAGCAAGCCTCTTGGAAACACACTTCTAGGAAGGGGGGTGAAAAAAAGCACTACTTCAAGAGCAGTTTTCAGCTCGCATTCCTAAGCCAGGTCGTCCTTGGGAAGATGCAGCGAGGCCAACAGGCGGCAAAACATGAGAGACAGAGAAATATAATTAAAAATATAACGAGAATAAAATGAAATGGAAACGAAGAACGAGCAGGAAATTCAGAGGAATAAAAACGTCTCTAAGTACAGTACTGAACGAAAACAAAGAAGGCAGAGGCCGACCTGAGGGCCGAATGGGCAACGAAAATAGCACATGGGCAGCGAGCGCCCAGTTCCCAGTCAACCAGACACTTAAGCATCGCCCTGCTTTCCTGTCCAATACAGGCAGAAAATGCACAAAAAGGCAGAGGAAAAACAACGAGCCCCGTGTGAGAGGTGGCGCAACGGCTAAAACCCCAGTGAGGGAAAGACAGGATTTGTGCAGGTGAGGGAATCCCGATTACAGCGTGACCTCGTTAACCCCAGAGGCTCGTTAGTGCCTCTCTCCAGCGGCATCCTCCAGGCCCATCCTCTGTCACACCTTCATTAAGCCCATCGACCCACTGTGCTTATTAAACACATTCATTACCCCGAGTATTGAACCGCTGCTGCTATCACCGGCCGCCGACGGGAGGCAGAAGGGTGGCGTCTGGTGGAGGGGTGACACTGGGAAATGTTGAGGAGGAGGGGATGGGTCGTGCACACGAACAGACACAAAACACCTATGGACATTCACGCAGACACACAACTCAGTCATCACTAATGAAGTCAAATTAGAGACAGAGGGAGCAGGAGGAGAGGCTGACAGAAGGAGGAGGGAGGATATGGCTTGTTTGAGAGAGGAGGAGGAGAGGGATGGGATGAGTGGTGGGACCATGGGCATGAAGAGATGACAGGTAGAAGACAGGTAGACTGTCTCTCTCTCAATCCTCCTCTGTTTTACACTCGTGTCTTTTTCTCCCTGCAGCGGGACAGAAGTGAATCCCAGAGGGGGACCATTCATCACGACGTGTACACAGCCGTCCGCTGGGCGAGAGACGGAGCCTCCGTCCTGGCTTCGGGCTTCCGCTTTAAATGATGACATCATCTCTGTCCTTCTCAAACAAAAGGAAAACTCATCAGAGAGGGGGAGAGGGAGAGAAAGAGAAGGAGAGTGCAAAGAGATTAAGAAGAGTATAGGCGTGAGCGAGGTGTCGGAAAGGGCCATGAATCATAGTGACGTCCCTGGCTGGGTGTCAGAAGCCTCTGCTGTCTGGAGGTGGATAAACACAAGGCCTCTTAAGCAATTTAAACACAGGCCAGGTCAGAGCCCGCCACTGGCCCCTGGGAGAATTGAAACTTGCACCAGTTCTTTTTTTTTTCTTTTTTATTCGGCAGATGCAATTGTCAAAAAGTGACTGGCCAAAAAGTTGTTGCCAAAACCTTTTCATGTTGCTGCTGGCGACCACAGGTGATGATCGAGCAAAATGTCAAGCTCAGAGAAGCTGTAACTGAACTTTAAGAGGTTTAATAATTCACGTTAGATCATAAATGGCTCAATGGAAGGAAAACAGAGGAACTGACACTTCACTTTCATTTTGGATTAAATCATTGATCACTTTCTTGTTTGTTTTATTATTCATCATTCATTCTGCTGCTGCAGCTATAGCCTTTATCTTGATACCTACTGTTTTATTATTATCAACGTATTGGTCACTGGCATCTAATCATGCAGCCTTGGTCACTTATATTCAGTTGTTTAATTTCAACTTTTAAATAAGTACTTATTTATTCCATTTTATGACAAACTTTCATCTTTAAAAATAAAATCTAAAAGCAGTGCGCTAAGAGCCGGAAGGCAGGATCAATTTTGCAAAACCTTCACACTCTCCATCCAGTAAGAAGAAAAGGTTTCGAGCAAGAAAAGAAAACGCGGGTTTCATCTCAGCTTTATCCCCCATGTCAGGCTGCCGTCCCTCCATGTGCTCGGGCAGTAAAAGCAAAGAACAGAGACAGAAAAAGAAAAGGAAGTCACATCAACATTCACATTCTTCAGTGCTTTTCCTGGTCGTCGAGTAGCTGTGGGCGAATGCTTGATAACGTCATGGGCTGCTACATGTACAGCTGCTGAAAGATTACGGCCTTTGTAGTGTCGCCGCTGCGAAAGGCCATCCACACAGTTTCTGGCTACAGCTGAGAGATGCTTATTTTCATTTCAATAGTATTCAAATTCTGACATCAATTACGCGTCACTGAAAGGACCTGAGGTACAAACAGCAGGCAGCCACTTTGCACAGGCAAGTTTGTGCGAGGAAATATTCAAACCTTAATGACAATTGGTGAGAAGAGATAATTCTGCTCCAAATAAAAGTGACTGGTAATTACTACCTGTGAGCGTGTGTCTGAAAACCTCTGGCAGGTTCATATACCACAACGGAGCAAACCAAAAAAAGAGCGTCACTCAAATATATATAATTATTATCATATGTAGGTTTTTACCAGGACCATGGGATCTTTTATGTTGGTGCAGTTGGCTGCACGCTTGCTTTTAGTCAATCCTACAACGCCCTCTGCAGGGGAACATTAGGAAGAAGCAAGTAAGAGCACTGGAGCAGTACAAGGTACACCATTGCCTCCCTCCCTCAAGTTACTGAAAATTCCAAAGCCCATAATTACATACAAAGGACTTGCTTGCTCATGTAAATAAAGTTTTGAATCTGTCTTCTGCTGATTAAAAAAAAAAATGGGCACCAGATTTACTATTTTGAACCGAGCCAAAGGAAATGAAGGTAGCTCCAGCAGGAATCCCCAACACTATTTCTGCCTCTCTCCATTTGTGTCCAGGCAAACAAAGATATTTCACTTTGGCATGAGCGTTGTCGTTTTTGGCATTGTGTCACTGTTAAGCACCGGGGAGCCAGAGGTGCTGCCTGTCCCATTACTCAATTATTATTCACTCTCGGTAAGGATTCGAAGGCAGCATGATGAAACGCCAAGGCCTTTGTCCTCCAGTTCAAAAAGCAGCTTCACTTGTTTCGTGTTATTGACAGAGTCAGGGGAAGAAATGCCACACGCTGAACCTTCCTTCTCAGGGTGAACCAATGTTGAATAGAAATCCTCGTAGCAAGGTGAGAATGTTGCTTCGGAGACTTTCTTTTTCTCTTCCCCTTTAAAAGTTGTTTTGTTCTCAGGCAGACGGCAGAGGGAATGTATTGACGATTTCTGTCTGAGTGCAGCCGGCTGTCCAAGCGAGAGGCAGCGCTCATTAATGCATCTGATTACTCTCCAGGCAAAGGCCGATCAGCAACGAGCCCTAACACACACACACAGAAGTATTTTGGGGACAGGGATCGATGCGGGGGCTCTTCAAAAGAACACTGAAGAGGAGGATATCGGAGAGAAGAATGTGCCGTTAGCTTTGACTACACACTGAGAATGTAACCACAGGTAAAGGTGAAAAGGAAAGTTTGAAAGAGAGAAGGCAAAAACAAAGTTTAACACCTCTCAGAATGAACTCCTGTCCTGAGACAAACTCAACTGAGGATTGTTATCAATAATCTGCCAACCATTTTTTGATGAAGAGCTAATAAATAAATAGAAAATTCCGAAGTGCCGATTCAAATTTCTCAAACTTCAGCATAACTTTCAAAGACCTTGTGGTTTTCTTTCTTAAAAACTAAAAGTATTGAGTTGATGAAACAACCTCAGCTTGCTCTGGAGCTTTAAGCCATCTCACATGTTCTTTATCAGCAGCCAAAGATAAAGAATGTGTGATGCATTTCAAAACCTCCAAAACAAGAATGTATGTCAAAAAAATATCTGTTACGACTCTTGACAAGGTGCTTTTAAACAAAACTAGAAAATGAGCCAGGACAAGAGGGATAGAAGAAATTATGAAGAATATTTGATTTAAAACATTAAAAATCATAGGAGGCAAAGGGAGGAAAAGACTGAAGATCAGAGCTCAACACAGTAAATTCCATTGTTGCCCTACCTACATATCTACTTCTCAAACCCACAGAGACAGACAAAAAAAGAGAGTGAGAGACAGTTAAAGAAGCATCCCGATGACATCAAAGTGCGGTGGAAATTTTGAAAATTGGGGAGCAGTGATTTTCCCTCAGACAAACATAATCCACAGCCATTAAGAGTCATACTGAATAACTACATGGAGCAACAACTGACATTCAACATCCTGAAAGTCTTTCTGAAGACCAGCGGGGATTGAGGGAGATTGTGCAAAGACGATGGACAATGCACTGTTGTATTGTGTGTGCATGTGTGTGTCTGTGTGTAGTTGTATGTTTGTGGCTGGTCAGTGTGGTTCTGTTTATCTCTAATTACAGTCAAGTATGTGAACAAAGTTTCCAGAGGAGATTCCAGTGCAGCTGGCAGCTATTCAGCCCAGTTGCTCCCATGTGTGTGTGTGTCACTCCAGCGTCTATGTTTTAACTAGGTGTGTGTGTGTCATGTCAAAAGGTCTATCCCATAATAACTTGACATCTATCATTATCACTTCCTTTGCCTTTGCTCTCCCTCTAATCCGGCTAATTAAATCTGCTCATGTCAATATACAATTGAATCTGCCATTACGTCTCATTGGCCCGGGCGTGGGCTAGACGGACCAATCAGAGCAGGAGATGAGGCGTCCATCACTGACCAGCGGCCAAAAAACACTTTCTCAGTGTTTCATGTCACAGTCACGTCGCCTCCGCTCCAAATGCTTCGGTGAGAGAGCGAGAGCTGGGAAATGAGGCGAAAGCTTGGGAGAGAAGCTCTGATAGTGCATGCAGAGTGGTAATTACACCTAAATTGAGGGCACATGCTAATCTATGTTAGGTCATCTCTGCAGTTCCACTTACATTTCCACATTTTGGACTAATTAAAACTGTAAATAATCAGAGCCTCGGTGTATGTGTGTGTGTGTGTGTGTGTGTGTGTGGGTGTGTGAGAGAGTCTGCCGGCAGACATAATGTCTTCGAGATGAGCCAGAGGACGGATCTTCCCATCACCCTGCAGGAAAATTAAGTGCACAATCTTTGATTTTAACAAGACAGGATGAGCAGATAAAGGGGTTTTTTATGAGAGAGAGGAAAAATGCTTCACTCGCAGAAATGTTTGCAGACCACGATGTGTATTTAACTGAAAGGAAAGTTACCAACAGGGAAAGATGGGTGACAGGAGGGTTTTGCAGCTTATAATTCGTCCAGCAGTTGGTCGGTGAAACTGACAGAACTCAGAGTTAAACTTTCAGGAGCGCGTTCCCCGCCCTACGGCAAATAGGAGCGAGACGAGGAAAAGGGGAATTTGCTATTCTCAGAGCCTTCGCTCATTGAGGTGCTGCAACAGAACAGAATATGAATGAAGGGGGAGAAAGAGGGAAAAAAACACTTCAACAAGACTTGAAAGGCAACTAGTGTAATATAACCAACTGTGGCATAAATACTGAATCAACGCCAATAAAGAATGCAGGCGAGATGTCAAAAGCAGAAAAAACGGTCACATGCCACTCCCAGCAACACACTCTCAGTCCAGGGTTAACTATAGCCCTGGGCTGATGTAGCTCCAGGCTAACAGGCAATGAAAGAGAAAACTTCCGACGTTAAACAAACTTTCACGAGTTGGAAAAATATTTGGGAACGTAGTAGCAACTTTTACCTTTCATTTGTTTAAATAATCTGGTTTATATGGATCACCGACTGAATGTAACAAAAGCATCCTGATCACCAGCTGGTGGCTGGCTGCTGCATAGGTCATGAGCCTCGCCTCATCCATGTTAGTGATAGAAAATGGACTTAAGTAGTGCATATACATCATTATAATTTTCCTCCTATATAGACATAGACATTATAATTTTCTCAAGATCCTGACATTCTCAACAGACTGGTGTATGTTCAAGTTAGTTATGTTATAGTCAAAGGTTCTTCTACAATCAAGGCAAATTAGGAATGTCCCCATTTGCATGATTTCAGAAAACCATGCAAATCTCCAAATCTCTTTAGGACTCTAAACCCTTCCCAGACATTTCCTTCTGTGGCTTATGGGATACTGACAGAGAAACATTAGCAGAATTACCACTAATATTATTAGTGCTAGTAGTGTTTAAAAATTTCCTCAAGGCAACAAGGCAAGCTTATTTAGCGCAACTGATCTCCCTTCCCTCCAGAAAAGCTGTTTAACCGTCCACAGAGCAGGATATGAACTTAACAAAGAGAAAAGTATCCCTGCAGCATGGAACTGAAACCACAACCACGACAAGAAGAAGGCAAGGAAAAACAGAAAACATGTATGTGGGTGTGCACATGGCAGAGGAAAAGTGAAAGACCACACAGAAACATCCTGAAGCCATTCAATTATTCAATTTCAGAGGAGGAGAAGAAAGAGAGGGGCAGATCACAGTGAGTGAAAGGCTCTTCCTCATCTGTGATTGATTAGGCGAGACAGAGACAGAATCCCCGTACCGCAAAAGAGGAGAGGAGGGAGGAGAAGAGAGGGGAGCATGCGTTTCACATTAAGTTAATGAAATAGTATTGAAGATAGAGCCTCACAGTTCAAAAGGTGCAATCACCTATTCAATTCTTTATACAGCATCTGGTACAATATGTATAATTACTCCATAAAATCCAACAAACTGAATCATTTGAAGGTGACGTCTAAATAAGTAGAAAATAGATACTCAAAGAACATGTATCACCTTCAACAGTGCTTGTGAGTTAAACCAAGCTGAAACTAATGGCACAAACCTATTGATGCCAGTTCACCAAGATCAAAACGAGGAAAAAAAAAAAAAAAACAAACAAACACCCCATCTAGCACTGGGAGAGAGTATGCTCCCTGGAACGGAGCCACGCTATGAAGCATGATCCGTCCAGTAGTTTTTGAATGATCTTGCTTAAAAACAAATAAATAACAAACCAAGCAACAAAGAAAAGGACCAGAGTAAAACGTTTTAAGTCACATGTTTGAACCCTCGGTGCCAACACATTCAGCCAACGTGATTTGCAAATTGTAAATATATCCATTTTCGCTCAAAGCAACTAAATTAAAGATATCTTCCTGAGAAGCTCAAGGAGAAAGTTGTCAAGCCATCTGAGAAAGAGAGAGAGAGAGAGAGAGAGAGAGAGAGAGAGAGAAAGAAACTGCATTTAAGTGTTTCTGGCTTGACTCACTTTCTGGCAAACTTAATGACAATTTTAGGCCAAGCAACCACAGCTCCTAGACATAACAACTCCCATATAAGCTCGGGCCATTTTCCCTCCGCCCTAATGACGGCGGCGAGCTAAAATAACTGCTGTGATCTCACCTTGGAAAAATGACGGAAATTGAAACTGCTGCGCTTAAAACGTTATCAGCAGCCATATTAATCCTTCACTTGTGATAAACGCTAATTTCATATGCTATTTACGTGATGAATAGGGTTTTAACAAACTCGGCTTTTGTTATCAACTGAAGTGGAGTAATTTATCACGGTCATGATTACTCATGGACTGCACCGAAATACGAGGAGTGGAAAAGGGGCAAAAGCAAGATCTGAACAACAGGAGGTTACAGACGGATATGCCAAACTTGTGCTCTCGCTCTGAATCAGAATTCACCACTAAGTGACCGATACAGTTGAAGAGGATATGTGGTTTCGGGACTTGGTGGAAAAATGCAAAACTCAGCATTAGCATCAACAAGCTGTGGTTTGCAAAAACAAAGCAGCTGGGAGACGGTTTTCAGAAACTGGAAACCAGTGACATCTAGCTGTGGTTTTAGGTCATTTTTTGTTTGTACCTGCCAGAAATCTGATGGGAGGGAAAATAGTGTGAAAGGGCAGCTCAGCTTTCTAAGGTCAACCATATGAGGACTAATAGAATAAAAACCAGCTGTTATAATGGGGTTAGCCATTAAAGTCTTAGAATTGTATCTGTGTGCAAACATGAAGTTAATGTGGACCAGTTAGAGGAGATTCAGTGAATATACTCCAATGATTTTATGGACAAATGGAAGAAATATGAAGTTGCTCAAAACAATGAGTTACAGATGCAATGTGAGGTGAGTCCTGACATGAATTCTTTAACTTTTAAAAAAGGCAACAAACAGGACCACGAAGTTCTGCTAATAATCATATTAGCCCTGAGTGGTGGTAGCGCAGAGCTGAGGTGAGCTGAGAGGAGCTCCTGTTGATACCTACGACATGAATGCACCCTTGAAGACTGTTTTAAATTGCCACACAGAGACACAGGGACACGTCAGGCAGCAGAGACCCAGAGTCAACGTGGGGAGAAAAAGAACAACGCTGAATAAATGACCAGAGGTGTTGGACTGACCTGTTTGTTCTCTTGTAGGTAGAGTCTCTGCAGTTTCTGACACCCTCTAGCCAAGGCCACCATGCCCTCATCTGTGATGCTGTAGCACTGACCCAGGTGGATGTCCTTCAGCTCGCTGCAGTGCTCCCCCAGCTGAAGGCAGAAAGGAGGATATCACTGAGTGGATGTGAACTCAAAATGCAGGTGAACTCAGAGCCTGGAGCATTTTATTATTTTTACTTCAGTTTTCATTAGGGCATAAAAAGTATTATATGAGACAGGTGTCTCACAGACAAGTCTTCATCCAGGTTTATAAGGCTGCTCACCTTTTTTAGTGCATCATCAGTCAGTTTGTCTTGGTTGCCCACATGCACCTTCACCAGCAGAGGGCAGTGCGTGGCCAGGGCTGACAGAGACATGTCCCCCAGCTGCTTGCAGCGGTATGCCGTGTACTTCTGCAGGCCGGGACAGTGAGAGGCCAAGGAGGACACACCATGGTCGTGGACCCCTCTGCAATCTGAGATGTTAATCTCGGTCACATTCTGCCTCCGAGAAGCTATTTTCGCCAGCAGATCATCGTTCACCTGGAGAGCAACGTAACACCAGGAGGGATGAGGGTCAGAGGAAACCAAAATAAACTTTTCTTAAGACTGGATGACTCTAATGAACTTGGTATACTTTCTGAAGACAAGAGAGTCCCAGATAGATCATGTACTGTCCTGTGTGCTCACTTGTTGTAGGCCACTGAGGTCGATTTGCTTCCAGAACTGGAAATCCAAGCAGAGGTCCCTCCAATACTTACAAACCAGAGAGGCACACAGGCAGCGCTCCTTCACCGTCAAGTGGGAGAGCACCTGAGAGGATGCAGAAGAAGTTAAACCACAATGAAATATGCGTTAAAGCGTGAAAGAACAGATGTTTGGCTCAGTTGTGAAAGAAAATAAACGCAAACTTCGTACTAGCATCTTTTTAGGAAACAAATCGATCAGCATAAACACAAAGATGGTTTAAGTCTTTGAGAACTCTGACCTTTAGAAGGATGGAGGAAGGCAGGTGGTTGATACTTAAATGGTCAGCAGCGTCAGAACTTCTCGCCTGGCAGTCGTCGTAATGATGCAGGCAGGGGGGGGACGTGTCTGAGCTGTGCGGCAAATCAGCATTAAGTCCTAACCCACAGCAGCCATCCGCAGGAGAGGAGGAAGAGGAGGAGGCAGAGGAGGATGAGGATGAGGAGGAGGAGGAGGAGGAGGAGGGAAGTGGACAGAGGGGAAGGTGGCAGTGGCCAGTTTCAGAGTTTGAGGAGGTCTCTCCTCCGCCTCCCCCCACTCCTCCATTCTCCAGCCCTCCGTCAGGGGCAGCGAAGGCACAGCGCGGCTGCTTACAGGGGGTGCACCTCTGCACCTCTGAGCACTTCCTCTTACACACCTGCACCCAGACACAACATATAAAGTAACTCATCGGTCTAAGTACTTCTTAGGAGTAGACTTAGAGTAACAGTTGTACAGTTGGTGCAACACCTCCCCAGATCCCTACCATCTCAGTGTAGTCGCTGGTGCAGCCAGGCACAGGTAGGGGTACGGTCACAGACACCCCCGCCGTTCGAAACAGCGCCGGAGGTGGAATCAGCTTTGCAGGGACAGCTGATAGGAGGCTCCTGCCTTGGCCCTCCCAGATAGATAGCTCCCTTGATGACAACAGAAACTTGGAGCAGTCCTCGGGAGACGCGAGTGTTGCGTACCGCTCGGCAAGCTTCGAGGCGGCTACCGCTCCGATGCCAACTCCGCCCACACCGGGGACGCTGATTCCGGTGACACTGTTGAGGTGGCACGCGCTGCCGTTGACACCGACCTCTAAATGGTTGCTGTCGTCGTCGAGGCTGCTGCTGTTGCTGTGGACGATGAAGCACAGCATACAAGGCCCCTGCAGGAAGCAGTTCCTCTTCTTCTTTTTTCTGGGGTGCAGCTTGCGTGTCCTCTTCTTCAGGCGGTAACCATTTTTCGAGAGAAGATGGCCCATATAGATGATTCAAGGAAACTCTGGAATGAGAAAAAAATCAAGACATTAATGAGAAAATTTATGAATTTGTGAACATGAAAATGCAGGACTGATTATCGTCTAAGTTTTCAATATTTAAACAGATAAGGTCAGAAAACACAAGGTTCAACAAGCAAAAAAAGAACAGAGAAAACCTTTAAGAAATATGGTTACATTTGCCTTGAAAAAATATAAATAAATAAATAAATAAATAAAATGAATACATACAGATACAAAATACATATACATCATCTTTGTCACTTGCTATTCTTTAAGCAAAGCAAGAATCATCTTTCCTCCATATAGGCTATGGAATGTGACTGATCTTAAACTTGTTCTGCAGCATGACAACAACCACAGCCAGGCTCATAAAGACTCATCTTCAGGGACAAGATGAACCAGGAGTCCTGCAGCAGATGGTCAGGTCCTGATCTCAACACCAAACTAACAGTCTGGAGTTACACAATCAGTCAGAGGACTTAATCAAAATAACCATGGCAAGCTCACACAGGTGCTTAGAACAACCTGTCCACTAAGTACACAGGGGAACTAGGACTGTGAAGTGTGGTAAAAACTACCAATGTAAAGTTGGCTACTTCACAGAATCTGAGCCATACAAGCTTTACTCACAACACCCAAATGTTCAGAGAGCGTCAAGCCTCTTCCATATGACAGGCTGATTTCTCTCCAGACCAGTGGAGCTGTGTGAATCTGTGACTTGTCGCCCCTCAGGGTTTGTAGACAGTCGACCGGTTTCCCAGGCTTGTCGGTGCAGAGCGTGTTGCCGTGTTGATAACACTTGTGTGCGGATACTACTTCAGATTGCTCACCACTTGATTTCTTATTCTCTAATGTGTGCTAATCAGTGTCACTCACTCAAGTAAACAAACCCGTGACCTACACATGCGCGATACCACATAGATTCCTGCTACTATACAGAATCGGGTTGACGAATGAAAACACAAAGATGTAAACAGTGAACAGGTGGTCATGTAGCACAAACAAACAGCACTCTGGTTGTTGTGTTGTGTTTTGTTTGTTGTTTTGTTACATGGCGACAGGTTCACGTCAACACATTAGCTCAGACATCACCTGGACACCCCAGTTTGAGCTTTCTCTTGAGAAAGAGACACGGTTCCGCCGCTAACCCGGGTCAGCTCTCTCTGGCTGTCAGGCTAGCTCGCTCCATCACTGGATGCTACGTTAGCAGTAGCTCCGACATGAAAACACGTCTCACCACTTCACACGGTGCTCCCACGCTCCGCACGGTGCTCGCATACTACTGCTCCGCTGCACGGCCGAGGTGAGGGCTGACAGGTCCCGGCAGGAGAGACGCGGGGAGGGGGGGAAGCCTGAGACCGAACCAGGGAAGCGGTGGCTCTGCAGCTGCTGCTGCTCCGGAGGAAAACACTTCCGCACCCAGGGAGCTGAGCGAAGGAAGCCGACGAGGGCGATTCGTAATTCGAGAGTCAATAAGTTTATTCAGGATATTTATCGACCCAAGGTTTTTATAAATGCAATCATGTGGGAACACATTATGGGACACAACATTCCTTAAAAAGGCTACAATTAATAAAGTAAATACCACAGCATTATCATTAAAGCGTGTTTTATATGCAGTAATGAATGTAGGTAGTATTTCTGTGTGATCAAAACGTCCTCTAAGTACAAAAGTGTGGACTTCAAAATACACTCTATTGAGTCAGTCCATATTATTATTATTATTATTATTATTATTATTTGTTGTTGTTGTTGCGTTGTGTTTCTGCTGTAATTACTGTTAATTGCTGATGATGTATCCATCCATCTATCCACTTCGTTTTAAGGGATTCTTTATACATACTCTGAGAGAGAGAGACTGGATAAGTTGCTGCACACACGTACACAGTCAGCACATGGGTGTGTGTTTCCACCACAACGTAGCAGCCCCCCCGGGCTCCTGTGCTGCTCCCAGAAATAGTGTCGGAAGCATTCAGGAAGCCATAGAGGAGAAACATGGCTGAAGGAGTTTCACCAGTAACTCGACAAGTGACCAAAGGAAGCATGGAAACATGGAGCCAGCCTGTCGATGTCTGCCTGGAAGAAGTGGAGGACTGTTTAGTTTACGACCGACACGGAGTCGGTTCTCCGTTCAAGAAGTTATACCAGGACAGGAGGGCGGTCATAATATTCCTGCGGGTAGGAGGGACAATTCTTCTGTTTGGTTTAACTTTACTGATTATCTGAACGGTTAGAAACCTCCATGATGTCCGTGAGAGGGAGAGGTGGAGTAAACTCAGACGGAGTATGACTTTACGAAGTTTGTGATATACCCATTGAAGTCAAAACCCGGTCACAGACATTACTTTTTTATTAGATGCGTCTCTATTCTTGGTTTTACGGTAACGCTTTAAGTTCAATGACCCTTATTATGGTCGTTTGATTTGATGTACACACAAAACAACAAATACAATTCAATTAAAAATCTAATATATGTCATAAAAATATGTTTATATACATTTTTTACTATGGTACTCATAACAATTCCCAACTAAACATTTTTTTTTAATATTTGCTATTTAACATCACTCTTGTTAATGGAGACTCCCCACTGTCTGCTTTTCACTGTAGAATGTCATAAACAATTCTACTACGGTTTATAGTACTTTATAGTAGTAACAACCATGAAACATTACACTACATTATGTTTGTGGTTGTCTGTGGAAATCAAATTAAACTTTCACCTTTTTTCGTTCCAAGGAACTTTCACACAAGACCACGAATAGATGCGCATCAATTTCAAAGTGACTACAGTTGCTGTACAGATGCCTTCAACAACTTCTGCCAATGCTAGGATGGACATAGACGAATGGAGAGATAGGTGTAAGATGTGTGCTCTTAAATGTAATGTCATGTCTCATATACCAGTAAACTGTTGACATGATGTGTACTGCGTATGTCCCTGTAGAATTTCCTGTGCTACAGCTGCAAAGAATATGTGGATGATTTGAGCAAAATACCCAGAGAAGCACTGGAGGTAAGAACTGGAGAATGAATGCAGAACTCAGAGATCACTGGGGAGCACTCAGCCAGTGTTGAGCAGCTTTTAAATCCACATCCAAAGCTTCTCTATTTACACATTCCATTAATGTAGTTTAAAGAACCCAGTGTCAGATGATTATTTTGTTTAATTTTATGCCTTTGTATCTATTTTATCTGTATTGGTGTACTCTTCTGTTCTTCAATTTTGAAATGATCTAAAATTTAATACGTGTCATTGCAGGATGCTGATATCAGACTAATTGTGATTGGTCAGTCTGCCTATCACCATATAGAGGTAATTCCTTTAGGACCAACTGACACAATATTTCACAAAATGTTCAAGATTTCTGTCATGCCAACTCAGTTTGTCAGTGTTTCACACTTTTTTGTCTCATCAAAAACAAAACAAAACAAATGGGCCATCAGTATAGAGCACATACCTCTGCCCAGACCCAGCATTCACCTTATCAAACTGAAGTCCACTCAGTCCAATTGATCTGGATTTTTTTTAATTTATTTATGTGTCTCTCTTTCTCTCGTCTAGCCATTCTGCCTGTTGACAGGCTATCCCTATGAAATATATGTGGACCCACAGAGGTGCATTTATCAGAAGCTTGGGATGAAGAGAGGGGAGACATTTACAAACTCTGGTAAAGTGATAACAATAGCTGAGTGTAAACTTATATCGATGTGGTCACTCAAGAACAACAGGTTGAATGTGTCTATTTGTACATCCTCAGCAACTCCGAGTCCCCATGTGAAGTCTGGTGTATTTCTGGGGCAAATGAAGAGTATATGGAGAGCCATGACCAGCCCTGCATTTGACTTCCAGGGGGACCTACATCAGCAAGGTGGAGCCATCATTGCAGGACCAGGTATATATATATTTTCTGATTTGACACATAAAACTTCTTTTCTTATTATTATATTCACTTCTCACAATGCTGGATTAGGATTTCATGTTGTGATTGTTGAAGGAAATCCATACCATTTTCATATTGTACCACATTGAGATCTTTTGCATCACTAATTAGGATAATTGAACATGTGGTCAATCTTAGTCTTCAAGAACTTTACTTTAACTTTAAGATCTTTACACACTGCTAACGTGGCCTGTGCTGTTAACGTCTGGCCACCAGAGCGCTCACTTTCCCCTCCTCTCATCTCCACAGGCTCTCAAGTGCATTTCTCCCATTTTGACATGAACCGCCTGGACCACATGCCCATCACCTGGTTGCTACAGCTGGCCGGAGTTCAACAGACTCTGAACTTCAGCGATAAGCCAAAGATCCTGCATGTGTAGCCAGGTGGCCGGCCAACAGAGTGCCGTGCCACCACATCACAGCTATCGTCACGCCGGGGGAGCACATGCTGCTTGTTTAGTTACATCATCACCACGCACTGACATATTGAACTAGAAGAGCTCTGGCAGCATCATTCCCAGTAACAGGTATTTGTGTCCTAGTATTTCCGAGTATAGTTTTTATCATTCCTGTGCAGAGTCACAAGGTCACAGTCTTGAATAGGTCTGAATGTTTAATTTATTTCTTTATCCAGGAAATTGAGATTTATTATCTTTTGTCTTTTCAAATTTGGAAAATGTAACAAAATTACACACACCACACAAACACACTATTTGCAAGAGTCACAAACAAACTAAAACAGAAGAAGGCCTGAAAGCCTGGGCTATAAATCAACAGTCATGATGATAACAATATAATTGTATCAATATCGAAATTTAATATAGTCATAAACTATGTAAGTGCAACTCAAGATGACAAGTTTAAAAGCACAATGATCACCCAGGAGTAAAAATGGTGTAAAAACTTTTTCAACTAATAAAGACTTTGAGTCTATAAAATGGGTACGCATGCACGACTGAGGTTAAATAAGAATATGCAGTGCAATGTCTTATGTTTTGTAATTCTGTTGGCACACTGGTGACCTAGATATTAGGCCTTGTCGCATTCTTCCATTTTATACCTTCTTTCTTTGCTCGCTCATTATTTATTACACTGTAAATAAAGTGGAACTGTCACACTCAAGCTACATGTGTGTTTACTCCCTTGCATGTGCACAATGATGGCACAGTCCCATCTGCTGAGCAGGACAGGGCTACAACCCCAGCATGTTGTCCACTCACAGCTGCTGCTATTGAACAGTGAGGGGTGGGCACTGGACATCTAATCCTCATACGTCACATGCAGGGGATGCAGAAAGCAGAAACCTGCCCCGGCTCACAGACGTCACCACCGCCGCCAGAGAGGTTGGAGCAGGCTGCTGCGTCTGTGGTTGTCAACACAGACACGCAAACACAATCAGCTGCACAGCGCCGGCACCATGGCACAGTAACTCACAGCGACAGAAAACGGGGACAATACGAGGCGCCGCACTGCGAGGGGAGGAGGAGGAGGAGAAGGAGGTGGGACCGTGCTGCAGCTGCACCACAATGTGAAGCGAGGGTCTGAGGAGGAGAAAACATGAAGCGCAAGAGCGAGAGGAGACGAGGCGAGTCGAGGAAGAAGCGCTGCGCAGCTCACCGCGGCTCAGAGGCGGAGCCGAACTCTGACACGTACATGGAGATTACAGGTAAGCAAGCGGCCGTGCACGAAGTTGCAAGGCGTGCACGCAGCACATGGTGCACGCGCATTATTGCAAACAAGTGAGGGTGCGCGAAAGTCTTGATATCCTGCAGGTTTTGTCAAAATATGGCGACATCGTGTGCCCCCCCCCCCCATCCTTTTAAATCTGTGCCCTGCTATAGTTCCATGTGAGAGGAGCGGATGACTGCAGACACGATGTTTTATAACAATGTTTGAGTTATGCATTTGCGCAAAGGTTGATGGCTGCACTCGTCACATTAACAGAATAGTTATGATCGTTATTATTGTGATTTAAAGTTGATTGTTTCACCTCCTGCGGCGTCTTCCTGCTTCTTCTGGAGGAAGCTCAGCTCTGAGGGAGGGGCCCCGAGTGGAAAGCACGCCTCTGATTGGCGGAGGGATCGTCCTAGCAACCGTTTGGGCAACGTTCCCGCGGCCAATCGCGTGTCTTGCCTGCAGAACTTTAAACCAGAACGGGGCGCGACCGACAGTGCGCTCCTCCAATCGCGTCGCGCCCCACATCCCCCGCAGCCAATGGGGACCCGCGGTGCAGCCGAGGGGGAGGAGTCCAGCGGAGGTCATCTTTTAGCAGTGTGCGCACTTCTTCTCCTCCTTCCTCCAACTTTCTCCTCTTTCACGGCGACGCCTCCTCACACGCGTCGGTGCTTACGCTAAAACTTTGCAGATTCCTACTTTAAATCTCCCTCGGTGAGAGTTTTACGTAGCATGCTCAAGTGTCTGTGAGGGGAAAACCAGCGATTCTCTTCTGGACGTCATGTTTAAATCTGCAGGAAAGATGACCGCGGACGAGGTTGCGTCGAGATGCGTCGAGTTCGTCAAGGGTAAGAAACAAATACTCAGCTGAAGTACTTGCACTGGAGTAGGGAGTAGTTGTGTGTATGCGCGTGGAGGAGCCGAGTGCTCACAGAAGTGTGTTTGCAAATCTAAAGCAAGTAAGTGCCTCTGTATTTGACCCTCCCTCCCTCCCTCCCTCCCTCCCCCCGCAGACCAACTGTATTTCGCCATACTTCATCAGAAGATCAAGAGCACCGCAGAGAGACACTGCTTCTGCATAGACGAGGAGTTGGCGTATGAGAAGTGAGTTGCAGGTTTGATCCCCAACTTTGCACTCGGAACAGATCGTGGAGTGAAGTCCCCCCTCACTGCAATGAAAGGCAAACCTTCCACGGACTGAATTTCACGCATTCTAGGTGCAGTAGAAAACTGTGAATCCTGGGATGGGGCCAGGCAGGGCACAAGTGTCCCGATTCTGTCAGTAGGCTCAAACATGACAAATCCTTCTGTTATCGCTTCAGCTCTTTAAAAGACCACACCTGCACCACCGCTGCTGCCACTTCCACATGACTCCTTCAAACCTACGCAAGTTTTGCTTTTGGTGCGCAAACCCTCTGGTCTGCGGGGTTTTTGAGTTGGGTTGCCGCTGACAAAAACGATAGCGAATCTTGTTGAATCAGATGGATGTTATTTTTTTTTTTGCAAAATCATGACTTCTTCATTACATACTTGCATAAAATCAAAGCATGTTGCCACAGCTACAGTGGCAGCTTCATAACTCGCAGAGGAGGGTAGAGCTACTTCAATGGGCTGTTGTTCAGAGAGGACATGATTGACCTTTCTGAGCCATTTTTCCTGCCAATGGTAGGAAAAAAAGACCCCTTGTCTTTGCAGCCTTTTGTCCGCTTCTCATTGACCCACTCTTGCATTGAACGCTTCCAAATATAGCCTTTACTCTGTAAGTGTTTTTTACTGTGTCAGTCAGATGTAGCAGATTCTATCTAATGAAACTCCCCCAGAGATCGTAGCTGGTTGCATAAATAGCTTCCCTGACACACTCCTCCTCTCTCCTTTGTCACTCTCTCCCTCAGCTTCTATGCGGACTTTGGTCCCCTTAACTTGGCCATGTTTTATCGCTTCTGCTGCAAGCTGACAAAGAAGCTCAAGGTAAAGTAAATCGCTGCTCTTTATTGCACTTTCTGGAATGGGATGTCAAAGGTCGATCAATAAGTGTTCAAACAAACAGAAGCAGGGATATAGAAGTTTGGCTTGCCAATTAGCAGGCCATGTCAACTCTTTACAGCTCATATCCTGGCCTGAATTATCCTTGTCTTGCCATGATGCTGTTTATAACGTTTGGATTTGGCAGCTGATGTTATGAGATTATATCTGCTTTTACTGTATAAATAAATAATCACACTCATGCTCACGCTGCTTGTAATTAATGTTGTTTCACAGTCGATCACGCTGTCAAAGAAGAAGATTATATTTTATACATGTGGAGACCAGAAAAAACAGGCCAATGCTGCCTACCTAATAGGCTCATATGCGGTAAGTTGTTTACATACTGGTGTAATTACATCACGGCAGGCCGCACTTGCTGATGAGACATTTGTATTTGAAGGTGATGCATCTCAACATGACGCCAGAGGAGGCCTACAGTCTGCTGATTTCGAGGAATTCCACATACATGCCCTTCAGGTGACCACGATTTACCTTTTTTAAGGATGTTTCAAAGACGAGCAGGGATTTGTGTGAACTTGTTTTAAACATTTTTGGGAAATATTGCTGCAAGTTAAAAGAACAAAATGGCAATTTCCTTCTTCAGGCGCTACTCAGAAAAGATATTGAAGGCCGGGTGCCCTTTAACGATCACTGTCACTGTAAAGCGTTTAGAAAAAGTATGAAAATCAGTAGCGCAAGACTCATGAGGGAGCTGGAGCGCAGGAGAGACCATGAGACAGCAGTGTGCATTGTGGACTAAAATAAATTCAAAGGTGATTATTTCAGTTGAGAAAGATTGACAGTGTTTTTGGTTTCACAGAGATGCTTCGTTTGGAAGCTGCATGTACAATCTGAACATCCTGGATTGCCTCCGTGCCGTTCACAAGGTAGATTTACTTTATTTATTTGTATCTTGCTGTGTCATGCACCTAATGAAATTAACTCCCTCCCATCCGCCTGTCAGGCTCTGCAGTACGGCTGGCTAGACTTCTCCAACTTCGATGTGGAGGAATATGAGCACTATGAGAGAGCAGAAAACGGAGACTTGAACTGGATCATTCCAGGGAAGTTCCTTGCGTTCAGCGGACCTCATCCAAAAAGCAAAATAGAGAATGGTAATCCAGAAGTGCATCACATCCTTTTTTCTGTCTTTGCTTTAACGCCTCTTAAACTCATTGAATGTTTTCCTCTCCTCCCCCAGGCTATCCTCTGCATGCACCCGAGGCCTACATTCCTTACTTCAGAAAACACAACATCACCGCTATCGTCCGCCTCAACAAGAAGATGTACGATGCCAGGCGCTTCACGGACTCGGGCTTCGAACACCACGACCTGTTCTTCGTGGACGGGAGTACACCGACCGACAGCATCGTCAGGAAGTTCCTCAACATCTGTGAGAACGCAGAAGGAGCCATAGCTGTCCACTGCAAAGGTACATGACTGACCCACGGTTGCATTTCAAGGAATAGCGAAGCATGTACAACACCTTAAGACTCCAAACTAATGCTGTCATCTCCCTTTGTTTTCTTTCAGCTGGCCTGGGGAGGACTGGTACTCTGATTGGCTGCTATATGATGAAACATTACAGCCTGACTGCTGCAGAGGCCATTGCCTGGATACGGATCTGCCGTCCAGGGTCTGTCATCGGGCCTCAGCAGAACTTTGTTGAAGAGTAGGTGTCCACTGAAGCAGGATTTTAAAAAATGTCCCTGATTTCAAATAGCTAATTATTTTATTTAACATTCAGAATATATCTTCCTTACAATTAATTATTTTTGACAGTTTAACGGTCATAAATGCTATGTGGTTGGATTAATTCTTCTGGCAGCATAAACAATTGCACAGCCATGTTAGTACAGTGGTGAAAGGTGCTATTGTAAAAACAGGATGTGAATGTGAGGATAGATTTTTATCCACGAAAAAATAACACGCGTGTTGTTGTGGCAAGTACTGCAGGTTTCTTCTGTGGTTTCTTGAACTTCCTCAGGAAGCAGAACAATTTATGGGCAGAGGGAGACGTTTTCCGAGAGAAGATGCTCAATAAACGAGAGAACGGCAAGACGGCGGTCACAAGAATCCTGTCTGGAGTGGACGACATAACCATCAACGGCAGCAACAAAAACAGGGCAACCAAGAAAGAAGAAATGGAACTGGTGAGTTCAGGAATGTTTTCATGAATGGGGGGGGGGGGCAAATTAACCCTGCATTCACCCCGTCCTGTATGTTAATCACTATGTTAACAGTATAACGATGAGGAGGAGAGAAATGGCCTCACACAGGGTGATAAACTCCGAGCACTGAAGAGCAAGAGGCAGGCCAGGTCGTCCTCAGGCTCCCTATCGTAAGTACACAGGCAGTCATGTAATCACACTGACTCATCTAGTCAGTCCCTCGGATAACAACGTAAACAGCTTTATTCAAACCATTTCTAACTTGTGTTAGGGTAGAATCAGGATTTGATAATGACCAAGATGTGACCGTGCATATTCAGGTTGAGCTGTTATAATGCTAATGCTGCCCCTTACCCAAAACCGTGGCAGTTTGATCCTAGTATCATTCGCCAAGAAGCTGAAGAACCAGGCTGTATCCTCATGACATCTCAATAACTCTGTTATATGTGTCCTCTGGAGTACATGCTGATCAAGTATAATGTGAATGATTCAGTGTTTATCATCACCATTAGTGAGTGATGAGGATGAATGAGAAGTCAGGGAGGAAGTAGGTCACTATGAAGACGTGGAGTGAGTGATGCAGTTGTTTGGACGGCCGGATCAGAGTTATCAAAAACACAATCTTCCCAAATGTTGCAGCGGGCTGGATTTATAAAGGCACAAACGATGTGGAATGTTCCAGATTATAACACATGAATTAGTTCGACTGAGCAACTGTTCATTAGTAAGTTATCCTCTTTAAGTCCAAAGGTTGAAACTGTATCTCTCAGGAGAGGAGGGAAACTGTAGTGGACAAATCAATGCAGAGCTGGCTAGTCACACTGGTCTGGAGGTAACTGGGCCACTCGTGGCCTTTGAGATAACAGACAGGATTGAGTTTTAGATTTGGATTGACTTGTTTTGACCAAGAACACAGGGGCAAGAAAGTGCACGTGTATTACAACTTCTATGAAACACTGTGTCTGTTCCAACAGAAAGTGCTCATGCCCCTCAGCGAAGGAGCCCTGATAGATTTGTTTCGCCTCACTGATTCCACATCAGTTGTGCTAATGTAATGAAGCCATGGAGGGTTGAGTGTCACCTCAGCTGAGGATCGTTGACTGGCCTCTGCCAACGTACCCAAATGGCTTTGGCTTGTGTTGTCCCATGTCAGGCAGGTAG
This sequence comes from Pseudorhombus dupliciocellatus, assembly GCA_016785235.1. Lineage (NCBI taxonomy): Eukaryota > Metazoa > Chordata > Actinopteri > Pleuronectiformes > Paralichthyidae > Pseudorhombus > Pseudorhombus dupliciocellatus. The sequence goes on along the minus strand of JAFBJW010000137.1, from coordinate 2,587,209 downwards.
TATTCTGCTGCAGCCTCATGGGCACAGCGTGGCCGATGTGTTGCCTGCCGTTCAAAAGATAGACAGAGGCAGAGAGAGAGAGAGTGGGGGAGAGCAAAAACAGAGGGAGGATGTGAGGTTTTGTATGACAGAGGTAAGTGCATGTCACTTCCTTTCTAGCTGACATCCTCTTCCTGTAGAGATGGTTGCTATGGCAGCGAATGGTGTGGTGATAACAGTATGGCTGATCTGAAGTTGTTTTGTTTTATTTCTCGCCTTCTTTGGATGACGACGGTGTGACGTGCAGATGCATTTAGTGGATGCATTACATCGACACGCCCGTCATTGCCTCATGGACACACTGAGCTGATCTGCTTTGATAAAAAAGGCTTTTCCTCTGAGTGACACCGGAGGCCTCATGTAGAGCTGGCTGCACTCGTTATTCAACTAATCACGGTTTTAACACAGATCTGGATTAGTTGAATTCAATGTTTTCAGTGCATGGCTTGCACTACTGACTTGACAGTCCTCAAGAAAACAATGGCTAAGGTCGTGGTTGTGATTTACAGGTATTTGTTTAAGGCTACATCCACACTGCTGTGTCAATGATCAAGTGATCTGCATTTTATGACGTAACTATGACTGAAACGGAGCTAAGACGCCCGTGAAGACAACTACAACATAGCCGTGTGGACGTAGCCTACGTTGTAGATGCTTTTGAAAATGGTGAGTAGTACTTTTGTGTCAGATCTCATCTTTTACTGAGGTGTTTTGTGTATAAATTATGCATTGCTGGGAAGGTAAATGACTCCTGATCCTCTGTCTGCTGTACAGGATTATCACATTATCACATTCGAGGTTCTGAGGTGGTGATGGGATGAAAGCGGGTTCTTATCCGTCCTCGGGAGGGAGTTGAGGCACAGGGGGAGATTTGCTCACTCCTCAGGCTGTATGCATTATCAGCGTCTGTGCTGCTAGACAAACATCCAACCTGCAGCTGAACTTCACCATCTGGCTCCGCTGTTTGTTTGATTATGTAACACTGAGCTGCATGTTGTATTCCAGCGAGAACACGACAACTTCTCTTCACCCTGTCTGCCTTTTCCGTGCATGGCAGTAGGCATGAAACCCTTAGACATGCACGCATGGACATGCTTCTGTGTTCAGTCTATGTTTGTGTCTAACGTTATTAATGTCGGACCGGGTTCATTGTCGATTGCCTGTTGTTTTTCCATTGCTTTATGTGACTGGATCAGAGTAAATGATAAAACACCAGAGCTTTGTTTTCTGCTGGGGGTACAGACGTGTTTATATTTACTTCTAATTACAACTAGCGAATAGATATACTGCTAATCTGTAAATTAAGACGGCATATTCAATTAGTCTTTTAGTTTTTTGTTTGAATTTCACCATATTTTATGCGAGTCTTTATCTACTATTGGTGTTGTCTATCTGACAAGACAGTTAAGTTTTTGCACTGTTAAAACTGTTTACTCGTTCTTGTATGACACTTAATATTTCCCTGTGAGATTTAACAGCTTTATTTAAACCCTTCTACTTCACAATCTCCACACTGGTCAGATTAGCATTCGGCAAACTTCAAACCCATCAGGAAAGGTGAGGAACAAAAACTTGCTGAGTGGCACTGCTGGATTCAAGGCTCTGTGCAAGGTATTTAATCTAATCCAGTCCCAGTGGAAAAGCAGAACATCAGAGGCTTTGTGTCCAACCCGGACGTCTCTTGTCTCTCTTTCCTTTTTTTTTTCTCCCCTTTTTCCCATTTTTGCTCTTGTTATTGGATTTGTCCTCCTTTCAGATGGCTGGTAGCCATGCTGCTCTCCTCCCTGTGTAGCGTTGCCCTGTGGTGGATTGTGTATGGCTTCCCTTCTTCCATCCTGCATTTCTGTATAGACGGGTTAGGAATTCATTGAGTTCCACTGCCCGTCTGCCCCCTCACAAACCTGTCCTGCCCCCCACGTTCTGGAGCTCTAACTGAGAATGCTGTAAGTGAGCCCCCCTGTCTTTCTTCAACCCCCCCAACCCCAAATCAGAAAGTTGTTTTTGTTTTTTTGTTTTTTTTTTTTGAAATCATCCTCTTGTTACTTTATCCTCTCTGAGAGCACAGCCAGTCTTTAAAGAGCCCGCTTTTAAAAAAATCATAAACACCAGAGGCTCCTCCTTGTCTTTCTTACCCATTATTCAGCACATGATTCTTTCACACCCATAGTCCCTCATCAGACATCATGCTTTGCTGTTTGTGTTGAATGCATTGTCAAAATAAAATAAAAACTCAGACAGTTAAGCCAATGAAAGTAACTCAGAAAGATACTGGGCCCAGAAAATTGTTTAGTGCCATCTGCTGGCTTTATCTGGTACTCACCTGGCTTTACTAATCCTACCTGGCTGCTGAAGCTGCAGCACTGATCTGTGCCTAAGTCCAAATCTCTCCATTTTCAAAGCCTCCTTGCTCATCTCCATACAGTTTGTCCCTCCACTCTGTCCTTTCAACCCCCCCTCTCCTCTTTAATTGCATTTTTACGGTTGTGTCACTTGTGTTTTTACAGACAGGAGGAGAACAAGATTCACACCAGGTCATCATCACAGTCTCTGAGGTAAAGTTTGCGGTCAGTGATCACACAGATGGAAAACGAAAAGCCACGGCTGAGATTAGTCATGACACTCGGCTCTCTGGTCTGCAGCAGGTCCATCTTACAGACCAGCGTTCAGGGCTGTAAGACCAACCCCATGTCTCTGTCCGACCACTCAGACAGCAGGAAGAGAACCAGAACCTCACTGCCCGTCAACAGCGTAGGAGGAAGGTGAGTCAGAATTACCTGGCTGTTAATATACAGGTATATTAAACTATGAGCCTGACCATCATAACAGTGGGCTGAGAAAATGATTTTGGCATCAGCCCACAGCCCAGCCCAATAATCTGAATTGCTCTGTCTCCACCTTTTTAAATCACTGCGGCTGATAACTCATTATAAGGTACAAGGATAGTTTGAGTATTTATCATTATTTACAGTATTATTTTGACATACGTGTTTGCTTTGGTAAAAAAAAAGATTCAATCCTTATGCATGAGTTTTACTGATTATACATAGTATCAATTGTTCCATTTTATTCACTGTTAAGAACAATGTTGTGCTGATGCAATGACAGGTGTATCCTATTGTGTTCTGCCTGATTATTATTATTATATTATTATACATTAGTATTTGGAGTAGACACAGGTGAAAAGCAACCCAGAGGCTATAGCCACTCGTGGAGAAATGTAACAGCTTCCCCTCTCTCTGCCAGCTCCCTGTGCCACACCAGGCTGGTCAGGTCCCTAGGCAACTTGCATGTAGTGACTGACGACAGGGACCCAATGTGTTGTGAGCCATGCGGCAACCATAGAGACGCAGCCAGTGCCACAACCAACGCAGGCACTTTCATCAACTTAAACATGGCACAGGTCCACCTGCAGGCAAGATCCCGCAGACCCTGCTCTGAGCCAGATGGAGATTTTGGCATTTGCACACAAACGACAACTAATTTTTTGACAAGTAATTTCTTCATTAAACAGGAAAAATAATACTCTCTTGTTTTGGCAGCTGAGGGATGATCAGCATTTTAAATAAAACAAAAACCAAAACAGTTAATTGGTGCCTGTGTAAATTCAGCCAAAACCCAGAGGCTCAGCACTCACTCTCTCCTTCATGTTCATGACAGAGATTGTCATAATCACTTCATGTACTTTGGCTGGGATGCATCAACAGAGACTAAAAGTTTGGACAGATCAAATTGTGGTGTAGCTCAAAATGCTCAAATGTTTGGATTAAGTAATGATTTAGAGCATTTTCAAAACTGATCTGACAGTTCATACGAACCTAAGCTCTTTTAGGGAGTTCCTTACAATCAGTGTTGTTCCAGTTACAGAACTGCTCATTTCATTTAATTACATTTTAATGGTCTAGTAAGTTTGTATATTTAGAACCAAGTAAAATTGTTTTTAAAAGAAGTAAAACGCAAATCTAAATTTTCCAGCTTTGGTTTTTTTTACTCAGGTTTGTCACAGTTTTTTTCTTCTAAGTCATCCACCACGCTTTATTTAAAATACACTTTGGTGGTTTGATTTAATTTAAAGGTCATGGTGCAACCCAGCTATGGTACTCAGATGTTGTACTAACTTTACCCACTTTATGTCCTGATAATCTCCAGGACTAACGTTCAGTAAATCTTGCTGTTCTTTCTTCCAGTAGCTGCCTTTGCACGTTCTTTAAGAATAATATATTCCAGAGGATGACTGGTTAGAGCTTCTCTGGACACTGCTGCTCACTATGTCTTCTGCCTGTGGTCACTACGTCCATACACTGGAACTAATCTGCAGTGTTTCTCCTCTTCCTCTTTCCTCCTCTTTTCTATTTCTTACATGCAACAGACGCACTGCCTCCCAAGGACGTAAAAATCGCAGGTCTTTGAAATCAGTTCGATTTTCCAGGCTATGGTATCTATCTCCACTTCACTTCCTGCTACATTCTGCATTGTTGATGTCTTTCATGTGTTCTGGATCAAACGCATGCCTCAAAGCGTGAGGCGTGTGTATGATCCATGTGCACAAACAGTGATTCTATGGATGGAATTAGAGGAGCAACCCTCTGCCAAGTTTTTTGTTGCCACATTAAACTTTTCTTTTTTTTTTTTTTTTGTACATTATGTATGATGACAGTAAAAACATTCTATTCTTTTCTTTCTGAATTATAATGGATTCTACCTTGGGTCATGTCCCACCTCACAAAATGAACACATTTCTCGTTAACAATCAATGAAACTTGGCAAAGGAACATTGACAATGTTAGGCTTCAGTGGAATAGAATGTAAACCAATGAAAACCTCTCCACCTTCTAATGCTGCCTTTGTTTGTTTCCCTCAGTCACTCCATACCTAAAGCTAGAGCTCCTCTGCTGCGGTGAACCTGTGGACCCGCACAGCCTGAGGAACCTTCCATGAAACCCTTTGTATACAGCAGAACTACTTGATGGATTGTTTTTGAAGAAAACAATGGAGCGAACTTTAACCCACGTGATGTCAGCATTTTAGTTTAGTTTTTTTTTTTTATTCCATGTTATTTTTGCCTGAAGGGTTTTTATAATTTTACCAGCATCATGACACAAGATGTTTTAATCATTGTCTGGTCGTTCCTATACTTTTTAAGCATGCAGTAGCAACCACCAGATTGAAATATATCTCTATGACCGGCATCTGATTGTGTGAATTCCAGATTTCCTCCAGAATACGCACTGTACAGCAGATATTCTGCTTTTTAAAGATGGATGCCTCACAATACAGTACTGTGCATATTTGTACCATTGTTCAATATCTGACTCATCTTTTATCCCCATCATGTACTTCAAGCTTTTAAATACTGTAAATGTGTGATCATTTGATATACTCAGTTTGTACTTTGTAAATATTTTTGTACTGTTTGAATCACACTATAAAAAGTCAAAGGTCCCAAAGGGGCCTTTATGTAAACTCACATACTCATAATCCACAACATAGGTTTGTTCAAAGCACAGAATTGGACATTTTAAATAAAATTGTAACCACCAATTGTCTGCCTGTTCGTCCTTTTTTGTCCAGCAAAGGACAGTTATTGTTCATAAATACCAAAGTTAAGATTCACCACTCAAGTGATTTCAGATTTGGGTATTTAAAAAACAAACAGGTCTTAGATAAACTTGCCATAGTATTTATTCTCCAACTCTGAATAGTGCAATAGAACCCCAGACTCTAAGAACAGCAGGGACATGAAAAGAGTGTTGTCAAGTAACAGAAGTGCAACAAAGTCTCCCCACTGGAGAAGAATGAAGATGAAGGGTGTTCAGTTATCTTCCTGTTGGGAGTGCAGGGAAGTCTTCTGGGTCATCTGGGTTCGGGGCCAGATCGTCCTCCTGAGGGAAGAACAGACATTAACAAGTCATGAACATTTCTTTTAGCATCACGCAGTTCATAATATTCTTGCTGATTGTTTAACAAGTGGGACAGTTTTAACAGTTCAAATCAATGAACCTAACAACAGCCTGTCAATATATGAAATATCAAACTCGCTGGGCATACCTTCTCCAGTATCGGTTTAGGTCTCTCTGGGCGATTAGTCATGCCACCTCGAGCTCCTCTTCCTCGACCCCCGCGGGTGGGTCGTCCAAGACTCCCAAAGTTGATGTCCAGAAGAGAGGTGATGTCGTTCACAGACCGACGGAGGAAGTTGCCTTCGTCCTCCATCTCCTCCAGAGTGGTGCCCTTGAGGTTCTTAAGAGTGAAGGCAAACGGCAACATGGTCTGAAATTCAGACTGTTGAACCCGACCCATTGAGCTAAACTCAATCTCCCTCTGCCACTGGTTGAGGTGTGATAACAGCAACGCGTGTTATGGCCTCTTGTGAGCGGGTTCTATGACGCGTTTGACATCCTCACCTCCAGGTGCTTTGACTCGTGGATGACTTTGGCTTTGGAGGGAATCTTGTTCTCCGTTTTGCGGATATTAAAGTCCGCCTTTGGACGGCCCACCTCCTGCAGGGCCTTCCACTCGTCCAGGGTCATCTCCATGGCAACTTGCACCACAATCTCTCCGTCCTCTTCTTCTGTTGCACTTTAATGATGAAAACATTGAACTATCTTCAATGAAACTGGCGCATATCTTGTACTTTCATGAACAAACCTTAACACGTCCACAATGGACCTGGTGGATCTGTTTTCCGATGTTTACGTGCATTACTCACGGCTTCTGATTCTCTTCATCCACGGTTATTTGGGCCTCCTCTGCTTTGACTGGAACAGATGTCACCTCCATTAGATCACTACAAAATTAACGGACATGGAGAAACAGTTGCACGTCTGTGTTCTGTTCGTGTGGAAAAGCTGTCATTTGTTTTCAAAGGTCTGACTTTGTAGCCTCTTCAGCACAGCCCCAGTTCCAGGGTCCTCTGCCTCCTCTCTTCTCCTCAGGAGATATTCCTCTGCAGTGAACATCAGATCAGTCTCAGTGTGCGCTGATGGTTATCTGGACTGCTACACAAACTGAAAATACCACTCTTACGTTCCGTTGTGTCGATCGTACTCTCGCTTGCCCCTCAGGTTGAAGTTGTCTGGGTTCCTTGGGAACCCTCCACCTCGTGCTCCTCTCCTGCCTCTGGGCCCTCCTCTGCCCCGCAGGTCAGAGTCCGCATAAGAGGACGGCCTGAGGGACGATCACATACAAAATGCACTTTATTCAGTGAGCAGCTGGTGGAGAATGGCTCGAGACATCGTCACCGTGTCCCCTCTGCTCACACCAGACCGAAAACAAGGATGTTTATCAGTCTCTTACCAGTTTGCTCCCATATGCGCACACTTACTTTGGGATTGAATACTCCTGTGGCTTCTCCTCCAGGTTGGCCCTGCGCTCCCCAGCAGCACCTCTCTTCATGCCCCTCTGAGCCTCCTGTCTGCTCTCAGTCACTGGGCCGGGACGAGCCTGCAGCTGCAGCTTTACGACTGAAGACATCAAGTCAATGGCAAATTTAAGCACGTTGTCTTATCGCGCATGGTTTTGTGAAGGATATGACAATGGCAGTGACATGTCTGCTCGAGCAAATCAAGTAAAAATACAAAGAACCACTCAGCAACTGACGATTCCAAAGCTCTTCTGCAAAACTGAAATGACACGGGTCCGATATTAAAGGTTCAGTGTGCAGAAGGTCTGCATGAATTTGCATGTTGCAGGAGAACACCCCACCTTAGCACCTTCCACACATACCTGTGGTTAAGTTCAACAAGCACACACACTGAATGTGTGCATGACCTCCGGCTGAGTGTGCGTGGAGCTCACCTGGAGCCGGTTCCTGGCTCTCCGGAGCTCTGGGGACCCTCCTGTCCTTCTGAGACTCCCGCTGGCCGGGTTTCTTCTGCTTGCCTTTCCGCTCCTCCTCCTGCTTCTTCTTCTTCTTCTTATTCCTCTTCTCCTCCTTCTCCTTCTCCACCGCGCTGATCAAGTCGAACGGGTCCGCGTCGTCGTCCAGGAGTTCCCCGAACATGTTCGCCACCACGCAGCCGTAGGCGTCCGGCACCATCCGAACCAGCGTGTCGCCGGGGAGAGAGGAAGACATGGCTCCAGACTGCAGCCGCCTCCTCTTCTTCTCTCGGTGTGAACAAGTAGCGTGGAGAAAAGTCCAGAATGCAGCGGGGCCGGGGACTGGTAGGTCCACGACGGAGACGGCGTCCTCTATTTCAAACGTTTGCACGTGTGGAGGCGAGCGGAGCCACGCCCCCTCGCTCATCAACGGGCTGTTAACCAATCGGCGTCTACCGAGGAGATTCGGTTCGGGTGCTCGACCAATGAGGGCGCGTCATTCTGTGCTGAGTCAAGGGCTGCTGCAGAACAGTTCATCTGATTTGTCTGGTTTATTGAAACCTCCACTCTGCGATAGAAACTTACCCATGTTCATCACCCCAGGTCTAGCTGACTTGCATTACTTGTGTGTGGAGGCCAGCTAGCTAACGGTTGAGGTAATTCAAGCCCATTGACTTGGACAGCTATACTGCTAAAGTGCATACATGCAAACATGCAAGATGTTTACATGACTCAGCAGCAAATGCTAAACTATGAATGTTCCTTTATCCAGCAAAAATAGCTTGTTCTCTGTTTTAGATGGGTTTTCCATATTTGTCTCTGGTCACTGTCACTGCAATGAAATCAAAGTGACAGATATACATACATGTGCAGTTAAGATGTGTTGCACATCCAACATATATTGCTTTTTATATTGAGATGTGTGCATAGTACGTGTACAATTTCATCAGCTCTGATTACTCTGAGTCACTTTCACTTGCTGAATGAGTCAGGATAAAATGTACACAATGCAACTTAGCACCATCCAGTGGTCAGCATAGAAAATGCAGACCTACTCTCTCAGTGTTAAGGGACATTGGGGGACAAGTATTCCAAAGTATTCAATAATATGCACCATTCCCATTTGACAAACAATAGCTTCTCCTTTAAGAACATTAAACCAGAACAAAGTAATATACTTAGCCTTCCTTATTTGAGGGAAGTGGGGGAGAGGGAGAGAGAGAGAGAGAGAGAGAGAGAGAGAGAGAAAACCAAAAGAAAAGCTTCTGTTGCACCGTGGTGAATAACTGGAGCAACTTCCAGGACACTGTGACTGCACACCTTCTTCATATGGGCTCAGTTTTCTATTGAATGAGGAAGTGCCAACAGATGACATCATACATTCTGAAGTTCTGAATCCCAGCACACATAGATATATATAGACTCTGTTTATTAGAAATGTTTGTAAGAGCACAGCATTTACTGCTTTGATAGATTTATGTGCAGTACAGGAACAATGTGTGTTTTTTCTAAATCTTTATTAACTTCTCTCTTTAATGGTTGGAACCAAAGTCAAAGTGACCTCATGACCCTGGAGCGTGGATTCATTTACCTCATAAAGATGAATAAAACCTGGTATAATTAATCTAGTTCCTCTCAACAGATCTACTACAGTGTTACTCCCCAAGACTGAGCTGATTGTCAATACTTCATATTTCATATTTCAATCACTTCCCTTTTACTGTCTCTCTCTCTCTGAACAATACTTCCAGTACTTACATATGTCAAGAGAGACATTTAACCAAATACAATTATATTTCATCTAATACAATGAGGCCCGCCCTTAATCTTGTTACGTATGTATGTATGTGTTCTTCTCTGTTACTTCTAAAAATTACAATAAAAATCCAGTTTGCTTAGTTTATTATCAATTGATGAAAATGTCAACATATATTTGCATTCACAGTTTCACAAATTGCGTTGTGTTTGATCTTGGTTCACAAGAATCAAATCATACTGAATAAACACATTAGAGTTTGTTCACTAATTCAATACATCTACTTTTCAAATGACCTGGTTTCTGTTCCGAGCTGGAAGTCACACAGACCATCCATTGTTACTCCCTGTGGTGATTACGTAACTTTGGCGCCTCTGAGCTTCGGTTTTCGTTCCCTTTAAATTGAGCAAAAAATCTTAATAACATAAACAGACTCCTCAGCGCGGGAACGGACCATCTGCTCCTCCGCGGCCGAAATCACCCGCCCTCAGCTCTCATTGGCTCCGACGCGACCGTGCCAACGCGCCTCGTGTCCTCATTGGCCAGCCGCCCCGTCAACCTGCGAGAGCGCGCCGACAGTGTTCAAATCTCATTGGGCCAAAAGGTCTCGACCAATCGCAGGTGCCCCGACCGTTTCCTCCGCTTCCCATTGGCTCCACGGGCCGGTCTCCGCAGGAGGAGGACGGCCACTGCCATTGGTCGCTCGTCGCGCGTCCGAACATGTAGGGTGGGATCCTCGCAGCTGATTGGGGCCGCTTAAGCGCGCTTTTGCAAGGCGGGATCAGGCAGCTGCGGGCGCACATTTCAGATCAGATGAAGGAAACTTACAGTCATGTCCGAATCTCACAGGATCTCCTGAGGAGCGTCTGCAGACCACAGGCTTCTCTTTGGAAATGAAGGACGTGTTCACGCCGGACTGAGACGCCGTCATAGTCAACACTTTCACTCCTTTGATTATTATCTTTTTGTTTTGTTTTGTTTTAACACGTGGACACTCTTTTGCGATTCGCTCTTTTGGTTTTTGACACGATGGCTGAAACCAAGCACCCGCAAGTTATTTTCTGCAACGACTCGCCTAAACGAGTGCTGGTGTCCGTCATCAAGACCACCCCGATCAAGCCCAGGAAAGCGGAGGCGATGACGCCCACCAGCCCCGGCTTCAGCGACTTCATGGTGTACCCGTGGAAGTGGGGGGAGAACGCCCACAATGTGACTCTGAGCCCGGGATCAGTGAGCGGCGCTTCGTCCCCCACCGGCACCCAGACAGCCGGGGAGGCGGACTCTGCCCCATCGCCGGAGCAGATGAAGGTAAGCGGGCTGATTTGAACGCATCCCCGCCTGGTGAGCACCGATCTGTCCGGTCTGAGGGTGGGACAGGAGTTTGCTGCACGAGGTTTAAGTTACCATCGTGTGGTTTGAGGCGGATGACAACACTGTAACACACGTTTAACAACATTACATCAGGTTTATAAACACAGAGGGCGTGCGTGGTGATCCTTAGAAAACCCGAAACTCTATATTGTTGTTATAGAAAATAAGGCTGACTTTGTGAGACCAGGCTATTCGAGACTCAATATGGCTGATATGGTGAGTCATTTAAAAAAAACGCCCGCGCATTAGGGTGTGACACGGTGGATTTTAAACCCCAGTCACTTCCTGGTTCTGGAGCAGCTGCTTATGACGTCGATCAGCGCGCCAAAATGTACCGGATGCGATTGAATGAACGAGCCACAGTGTAACACGTGACACAGTAGATTGAGACCGGGAGTGGATGTGTGTTCCATTGTCCTACAGGAGTAATGAATACACATGCTTATGTTATACAAGTAGTATTATGTGGACGTATATGTCATCCTCACTGAGCTTATATCATACTGTCAATGTATTTATATTATATTTTATAATAATTAGTAATAAGTATGGATATACCAGTCTGCTTAGTCATATCCTAGTTCTGCTGTATTGGCCAATATATATAAAGTTTTTGTAAGGCTTAAATTTAGTTATTGTGTGTATTTTTGTGGTCAGGACGGTATTCGCAGAGGTCGTCCACGGGCTGACACCGTCCGTGAGCTGATAAACGAGGGGGAGACCTCATCCAGCCGCATCCGCTGCAACATCTGCAACCGGGTGTTTCCCAGAGAGAAGTCTCTCCAAGCCCACAAGAGGACACACACAGGTGAGAGAGCGATGCCCGAGGCATGTTTAAAATGTTAAAGCAGACAGTAGTATGTTGAGCAGGAAGGAGCATATCAGCATAATAACAACCAGCTGCAGTATTAATGTATTGAGCATGTGCTCTAACTTGATTTACATCTTTTCCTTCCTCCCCCCAGGAGAGAGGCCCTATCTCTGTGACTACCCCAACTGTGGGAAGGCATTTGTCCAAAGCGGTCAGCTGAAGACGCACCAGCGCCTGCACACCGGGGAAAAACCCTTTGTCTGCTCAGAGAAAGGTAGATTTAATAAATATTTTATTAAGTTTTATTAGTATTGTTTACTGTCATAGATCGATGCCTAGTGTAGTTTCTCTTTTGAGGTACTTTCTAATGGTAAGAACCATGACTCAGTGAAGGTAACTCTGAAACTGAAATTTGGAAAGTACCTGGGAAACAAGCTGCAAATCAAAAGTCGAATTGTCTGACTGAACAACAGCACAACTTACTCTTGTCACTTTCCTTTAAAAATATCAATCCATTGTCACAGTGTTAATAAACGACTGTGTAGTAACGATGGAAAGAAACTACATACAGGTCAGACATTACATCCTTTAATGGCTTAGTTCACCCACCTGCTGCCTCCTCCTCAGGATGTGCCAATCGGTTCACTCATGCCAACCGTCACTGCCCCAAGCATCCGTTCTCCCGTCTGAAGAGGGAGGAGCCCAAGGAGGGTCAGGGGAAGGCCCAGTCTGTGGATAACAAGGCTGTGGCAGAGTGGCTGGCAAAGTAAGCGATCACACAGGACTGCATACACACTTCACAGCATCAGGGAGTACTTCGTGTTGTTTATAATCCTCTCCGTTCTGCGCAGGTACTGGCGAACCCGCGAGCAGCGTGCCCCCACGACCACCAAGGTGAAGCCGCAGGGCAAGGCGATGGGGGAGGACCAGGAGCAGCAGGATCCTATGGAGTATCTCCAGTCAGACGAAGAGAATGGGGAAGAGGAAGAGGCTGCGGAGGAGGAGAAGGGGAGCCAGGGTGGAGCCACCAAGCGCCGTATCCAGGAGCAACGGGAGCAGCGGGAGCGTCTCCATGGCGCTCTGGCACTCATTGAGCTGGCCAACAACATGTCTCCCTGAACGCCCTCTCACCTCCTCATTCTGGACTCCCCTTTCCCTTGTATCTCCGTTCCCAACCCGTCTTCCTGCAAAGCGTGCTGTAGCTTAAAAAAAAAAAAAAAGAAGAAGAAGAAAGAAATCGTTCATAAAGGCAGATCAAAGACTAGTGTAGTTCTATCAAGAGGTGAAACCAGACTTGGAGAAAGAGTTAGCCTGAGATCAGTTTTATGCACAGCATCATGTAAACCCCCCATCACAGCACCAGGAAGGCACAAGCTAAAGCACCTTATTCATCTTACATTTTATTCTTTTAGGCTGCTATAAATGTAGATTTGACTATATGAAGAATGTCTCTCTTTCTTCTTGTCTTCTACAGGCAAAGAAAGAGAAATCATTTTAATTTGTTTTGTTTGCACTTTGATGGTAACGAGTTTTTTAAGTATATTGTGAGTGTGTATGACTGATGTATATAAGGAGTAAGCTCAGACAGAAGAATACAGGGTGTGGTCAAACATAGGATCGTGTTAAAGTTGCATTCTGACAACCTCTCGCCATGCTCCCAGGTTTCGCAAGTAGAACTCCAGCTTTACTGGTTCATCTTCTCTCTGAAAATATGGTGAGCAAAGGCTGAGGAGTTTAAAAAATATGTCAGTGGAGTGAGAGCAGTCCTGATCAAGGATCGTATGAGGGCCCGGTCACACATGGGCGAATGTTTCAGCAGCGAACTTCTGCCTCCACCTGTCCAGTGCCATTCTGTTTGAGCCGGGCGTGGGATAAACTTTTTCTGCTGGGCTGAACTTTGGTTAGCTTTGACCTGCGATGTTCGCTTCACATTCGCGTATGTGCAACCGTGCCCTGAAAAGATGGATGACGGGTTCTCGCTTCGTCCCACACACAAAACTGAAGCCAAAATATCGTGGATACATGGGCCACTATCTTGTCATTTCTAGGCAGAGTGTTCTCAGTAACGGATCTCCCAGAAGCACTTGAACAATCACCAATGTGATTTAAAAAAACAACCCAAAATGACAAATCAAATTTTGAGAAAACTATTGGATTGGTCCGTGTCCAATCTCCTAACATGGAGCAGGTTGGGTTTATGTCCTCTTGCATTATGGGGGGGGAGGATTTAGCTGTATTTGGCTTCACTTTTGGAGAGTGGGCATGTCGTCCATCTTGATAAAGTCTGACATGTGATGTGGTCATTTTTTCTATGCGAATGAGAGGTGATCATTGCAAGCCTAATCCACAGGTCTGCTCAGGCAACAATTCAAACACGTACAGCTTTGTCACATGACTTCAGATTTACAATGAAATATTTCTGCCTGACAATTGCAGGAAAAATCCAACTACCTACTTACTACCTTCTGGCTCGAGCTGATTATTATTAATTCTACTCAAAGTGTTACCTGTAAGAACAAGCCTTATCTCCATTTTAACAACCTCACAGATACAAGCAGTGATACAAAAGTCATTTTCCAACCAGAAAGCAGATATTAAATAATGGATGTCAGTCACTTTTTATATTAAAAGGTGGCAAATCAACTCTGATTCCGAATCGTGGAAGTGTTTGGTGAACCCATGTCAGCTCATTTCAAAGCTTAAATTATGACATATTTATTTGACCGTATATATATAATATTTCTTTTGATGGCTAACATTTTGTTCATATGTTTGAGAGCGCTCTAGAATCATTGATGCATAAAGGGAAATATTCCAACTTCACCCTAATGTCCCAATCAAGTACATCCAGAGACCACCTTTTTCCTTTTTTTTGATGAAGCACTTAAAGTGACTACTTCGTCTTGGATTAAGCTTGCAATGCACTGAAGATTAGATCTGTTGTACGTGTCCAGGAAAGTGGCGTTTGCTTTTTCATAAATGGATTCAAGTAGTGCTGTTTTTTTTTTTTCCTTTTTGTCTACTAATGCAACACTACATCCTTCAACACTGTATGATGCCTCTCATTACTGCCCTGCTGCTGGTTGTTCGGAGGAAACCCGTCACTCCAGCTGTGACGTTTAAATCGGTTTATCTCAATTTATTAAAAATAAATAAATAAATAGAAAATGACCCCTACAGTGAAACTGGAAAACAAATTTGTAAATTCTTGATAATCAAAGGCCAAATGATTTATTGTACCAGGTCATCGTATATTTTGAATAATTTCGAACCCATAGTCTATTTTGTTGTTTGAGAAGATTATGGCATTCAATATATAAACGATGTGTTTATTAGAATATTGAGTGTGCACACTTTACAGAGAGCATTGAAGTTGAACTAGTTTCCGCTAACATCCTGACAGTTTTCATGTTTGTGACATGTATAGAGTGACCCTGCTTCCGCTTGGTAGATATTTTACACAGATTCCTCTGACTGTCCACATTGTTCTATAAATTGTTGGTTTTCAATAAACATTCATTGAAGTTGACCCAGAAATTCAATGCTCTTCAGTTTGTTCATGTTTGATTTGTGGAACCAAATAGAGAGCAGGAGTCATGTATCCAAATAAATTAATTTATTTTGCTTAAATAAATATAAAAGTTGAGATGAGCTCTCATAAAGCACATTTCATGGTGCTTTACAACAATAAAACAACATGAAGTAGTCAGATAATCTGCAGCACTTGAAAAATGTTTCATACAAAAATATTTTTTGTACATAATTTTTTTAAGAAAATGTTGAAAATGACTTGTATCATATTATTAGGAAAAAGGAAAAAATCATGCAAATCCTGATTCCACCCTTGGTCTGATCACCTCTAAATTTTACAGTTTCTTCCAAGATCCACTGCCCATCCAGACTGGGTGACATACTGAGCTCCCGTCTGCAAATAAAAAGTGCTGCTCATAGATGGACTGTATGAATGCATGGGTGAATGGCAAAGTGCTGTAAAGCTGTCTGAGTGGCCACCTTGAGCATTCACTACACATGGAATACAGTTTATAAATAATCAGCATTAAGTTAAGCTCTCCATTGCAGAGGTTGATCAAAGTGTGGAAGCAACCTTATGCTCCAATATGAAGCAGAACAATGCAGTGAATGGTGAAAGTCTTTGCTCATTTAGATGGCCGCTATCCTCCCGGGTTCACCTTGTGTATTGTCACTCTTCCACTCTTCTGTTGTGGCAACTTCAGAGGATTTGGTGCTGAAGGTGAAATACGAGTACGCGAGCCCACCTGACATACTGCAACGCATGAGATACAAGTGATGAAGCGTAGGGGCAGGGATCATCACATGTCCAAGTATAATAAATTATATTTAGTAAAATAGTAAAAAAGAAAGTGAAACTGGATTCATGTTTTTACCAAATGCTGAGGCCTATGAAGTTGGCCCAAGAGAAGAGGTAGTCTCCACCCACAAATATGCCAACGTAGGCTACTGCGACATTCTGCACGAATAAATGTGACAATATATTGATTAAAATTTCAAAAAAAGCTAAACTAAAAAACTTTAAAAAAATAATAATTAAGTTTCAAATTTAATTAATCATTGTGTTCTCACCTTTATTGCTCCAACCACTGCAGTAGTGAGTGCAGAGTTATAATAGCTGCACAGGATGATGGAATACATCAGCACAAACCTGAAAAAAAGAGAAGTGAGTTACAGGAACCTGGGTCAGCCGAGGCAGTAATGTAAGTTAGAATGATCTTGTTTGAATACCAGTGAGTTAGTTCGGAGTTTACACTGAAATATAGTGACGTACCCCATGACGCAGGACAAGAAGAAACAAAAGATAAATGCGATGTCAGACCAGCCCTCAAACGTGACGGCCTGAGGATCGAGACATCGAGATCAAGACACACAAGCACCGACACCCAGAGAGAATATTTTGGATTAGTTTGTAAATGTACCTTCTGTAAATCTCCAGTCACTGCACCGACCAGGAGTATGGGGATAATTATGATGAGTGCATTGTAAAATAAGACGCCATATTTCCCAAGACCCTTGAAAAAAGTAATAAAAAAAAAACAGGAAGTATCAGATCTACTGTGACCAAAACCACTGAGGGTTAGTTCATGCACATTGTTACAGTTAAAGACAGACTGGGCTGATAAAAATGTTATGGATTTTTTTGACATATGGCTGTGTGGCTTGTACCTGCATGTTTGTACCATAGAGTGTATAAAAAGATGGACAACACACCTTTGGCCATCTAAAATTGAAGCCCACACTACCATCTCGGACGTTTGGAGCCACGCCCAGTAAAACTCAACCAACTGTTTATCTCAGTCTCAACTGTCGATGATGTTTCACCCTGTTTTTACAAACCTCAAATAATTAATTAAAAATGAAACATAATAGAACACATGACCATACACCATGTGTTTCAAGAACTCACAAACATTTTTGACTGAATGTGTTCAACACGCGACTTTTTGATTTGGCCTATGTCCCATCCACTAACATGGAGGAGGAGGGATATATGTCCTGTCCTGCCGCCAGCCACCAGGTGGCATACAAGAGGCTTTGGTTTCACATATGGGGAGGCAGGAAATCATCTTGATTTATGGTTTATGTGTTAAAGGTGGAGGCAGCTGCTCGTCTAGCAGGATGTAAAGTAAACATTGCACAACGTGTGTGCGTGTTGCTGTGAAGATGTGTGTTCAACAAATGACATAATGCAAGTATTTGATGAATGACAAATACAAGTTCAACCTGCTGACATCTCATCTTTGTCAATAAAGTAATGCACTCCACTTGCATTGACATTTAACTGTTGCACTTCTACAGCTGGTTTACCTCCACGCCAAGTTTCTGCTTGGTGTACACACTGCTGCCGGCGGTGAACACGTCGTTGAGCAGAATGAAGGTGTAGGCCCTCACATCGAAGGCCAGGTCGGAGCTAGAGGACAGGGAGAGAAATAAGCCCGTGTCCACACTCGGTTCAGTTCTTCAGCAGCAAGTTCCACAGGAACACCCGTACCTCGCAGCAATCATGGCCCCAACAACTATCGTCACGACGCTGAAAATAAGACGTCTGGGAAACGTTTTTCTGGAAAAGAAAAGGGAGAGTGCAGTGAAAACACATTCTGCATTCAAACACAGATAAAGAGACGTTTGTTGTTGGACTTTCTCTCATTTTGCCTATTTTTTTGTGGTGATTTTTTTTCCTCTTGGCAGTTAAACTCCTGAACCTTGACCCCCAGACCCTTTCAGTACTGAGGATACTTATCAGCACTTTATGGTGGTCCTGAAGTACAAATTATAACCCCACCCAAGGATAAGAAACACAACAACAGCATGCTATTGTTAACTGTAATTTGTGTTTCTGGTTGTGATTTGGAATATAATGTTCTGTTTTCTTATTTGATGTTACATTTTGGACTTTGTTGTTGGTGGTGTATGTGGTCCTCAGTAGTGTTACCTTAGTATATACGCTTCCAAGATCATTGTCATCACTATGGCAAATTTCCGAAGTACAGTGAACATGGGCAAACTGTGAGAGAGAACAATGCTTTGTTAGGAGTTAGGAAACTTCAAAAGTCAGATCCAGTGTCATGAAAAAGCTGACTGGTTAAACCTGAGTTTTTTGGTGCTTGCCAGTCCTGTAATTTGATTCCCAACATACAGAAGAGGAAGAGGAAAGATCTGGAGAGACATTTTAAAAAGGCATATAAAGACATTTAATATAACGCAAATCCAAAACAGATGACATGACGCCAAGGATGAAGGATGTGGCATGAGTCACGTCACGAACGCTTACTTTGATGAAAATGCTTTTGTCAAAGTCCTGGAACTGGACTGTTTGGGTCTGTTTGGCAGCGTAAATGACAACAACTGTGGTGACCATCTGAAAGCGACACAGGGTGAGATGTGTTTGTGTGATAGACAGAGAGGGAGAGGGGAGACAGCACGGCAGGTGGGGGAACTCACCTGGCCCATCCCCAGAAACATGTAGGACGGAAACCTGGAAACACACCGGCACGAGATCAGCGCGTGGGAGCGGGAGGACATGGTTCAATGGTTCAGTCATCCAAGGCCTGGGGGGAGGGGGGAGGGGGGGTCAAGCGCGCCACCTACCTGTAGCTGGTCAACACGGTCTTATTCACCACGGTGATGAGGAACGAGGCGCCGGCGTAAAACAGCGCGCTGAAGAAGCGGAGCAGCGCGGAGTGTGCCCCGGAGTCCGCGGGAGATTTGTCCGGCATGGTGGATCAAAGAGAGGACATCCGTCGAGGACATAGAGTGAGATCAAAGCCGTGGACTTGTTCCTGCGGCGGAGTGATCCCGGGATCTGCTGCGGTGCGGTTGTTTCCTGTCAACGTCTGGGACATCCGCAGGGGAACTGGGCTCACGTGGGAGGTGCTCCCGCGGTGCTCTCAGTGGTCCGCACGACGCGCCTGCCTCCTTCATATAAAGTCAGTAACACTGCGAGCGCGTGAGACCCTGAGAGGTGAGTTCAATGTCATTTAGATTTCAAAATAAATAAGACTCTATTTGGAATCATGTCAAAAGTTCCTTATTAGATAGATAGAGAGACAGGTAGGTACTGTATTCATCCCAAATTGGACTGACAGTTCAGACGAGAGTAAAAACTACATTATTTCAAAAGTTTAGTAGTTGTTGTGCAGTGTAATGTGATGGCATGTGGTTGGACCTTTTGAATAATTCCATTATGTACAATACTTTACTACAAACAGGCCTTTATTGTAGGTACGAATATATTTATTTTATTTATTTAGATTCAAGTTATATTTTAGAATTCCAATGATGTCTTTGTTATAATGCCATTACGTGCTACATTATTAGTTCTTTTATGCAGGAATAATATTTAAACATGGCAGCCGAGTATATTGTCAACAGGGACAAAGAGACTCCTGGACTAAACGCTGGAGACTTTTCTGTGTAATAAATCAAATGAGGACAGGCATGTTTTTATAACTATTAGATTCCTAAATGCTTCCTTCCTGTTCTCTCTTCCCTTAGTGTGTCCTGGGGCCTTCACTGTGAGCCGTGTTGAAATGCCTCGCTGGTGAAAAGTGATATACAAATACATTTGCCTCACCTTTGTCTTCAAGCTTATGTGGTGTGTACATTAACTCGGGGCTGTTGCAACAGCGTAGGAAAAGTAGGCAGTCGTCTGAGCAGCTGTTGGTCACAGCGAGGGCGTCGGCTCAAAGGTCAAACAAGCTCAAAACAACAGCAAAACAGAGACCGACCTTCTGTTAACAACAGGCTGACACTTTTCCCAGTTTGCTGAACGTGCTGTGCCAACTGTCTCCAGTCAACCCAGTGATTCATATCTGTTTGAATGTTTACACCAGAGTTGACTTCCAGTTTGTCCACTAGAGGGCGCTGTTGAACTGCAGTTAGAGTTGTAAATCACAGTCTCAAAGTTTGCCTGTGGTGGAGAAAGCGCTCAAACATTTGACTAAAACAAAAGCACAAGAATATAGACGTGAACGCCCTCAGTTCCGCTCCAACGCTGAACTTCTCAGATAGTTTGACCTCTGATGGAGGTTTATGAGCTGTCCACAGCAGGTCCACAGGTGGGACATGTTGTTGTGTTACAGTAACTTTGGCTGTGGCTCATGGATCTCACTCTGTCTTGTTTGTGTTCTTGTGATCTTTTGCTCCTGCTTAAACTGGAGATCTTCCAGAGTCTGACTGACTCATAAATTTGATGACAGATTTGCTGTGGATTGATTTAATAGGGTCCATTATCCTGACAGATGCCTCTGGTCTTGGCCCGATTAATAGCCTGATATAAGTGATTGTGAAAGGAGGCGTGAACCAGTGAATTATTGTTTATTTTCTCATCAACACAAAAATTTCCTTGACTTTCTCATTCACACTTGTGGGTTATGGTCAGATGACATCCAAGTTTCCAAACCAGACACTGCCTTATCGAAATCAACACCAGGACGAAGCCCCTGTTGTGACTTCTTATGATCACAACTGGGACAGCTGCTCATTTTCTGACTCTCTCAGATGAGCTGAAGTTGATTGTCTCTGCTTCACAATGCTTGACATCAGGCATAAAACTCTTTTTTTCAAGGCTTGACGCAGACAAAGAGCTCTTTCACTTGTTTATTTGCAAAGCATTTAAAAAGTTGAGTTGCCCTCACACAAAATAAAACAAAGACTTTGATTTCTGACATCCTTAAGTTGTTAAAAGTTCAAAAAAAAAAAAGCAGTGAGAGGAGTAGAATCTCTTGTTGGATTAAAAATGCATTGAAGTGGGGTCACGTGACGCGATGCGAGGGGAAACCACGGAGTAGAGGGGCTCCGCATTGCATCGCTGCTTTTATCCTTTAAAGAAACAATAAAATGTTAATCATAAAAAAAAATGCATTGAAGTGAAATAGTTGGATAAAAACCCAAACTTGGAATACATCAGGTACATCAGTCATGGCAGAACAGTGTCCACATGCATTTTATTCTCATTTCCCAGGTTAAGCTACAGACTTGTTTTAAGACACATCTCTGTTTACATCACAGCATTTCTTATGACAAACTCCTGAGCGGTTCAGTATAGGACCCTCTGCATAATGAATGGGGAAGATGAACCTGAAAACACCAGAGTAAGAAAACAGGATGAGAGGTTTTGATTCCGAAACTCAGGAACCTGTTTTGATGCTGTGTCTCTTCCTTCTCTTCTGGAGATGGTCCAGCACTTTCTTCACTTTGAGAGGCGCACACAGGGGCTTCGACCGGCCCTTCATGAAAAGTCTGTGGAGCCACAAGGAGGTTTGAGTTGAAGATAATGATGAAAAGGCTCAGCTCAGGTTATTATTCTACGTTCCTCTGTAGTTCATTTATTCTTGACTAAGATGGGAAACGCATGAATGTGTGATCGCCGTGAAGCAAAGGGCTCGTTGTTGCTCTTACATCAGGGCAGAGATGTCACAGGCGCCGCTGCTGTGCTGAACGTACGAGCGCTCCACCATCAGCAGCCAGCGTCTGTTTATGTGCTTTGCTGTTTTCATGCAGCATTTTGGGATGACCGCTACGATGTGAGGAGAAAAAAGCATTTCTTAATACACGTTAATACACAAACAAAAAGTTAAAAGAAGAAATGTGTCCTCATGGTATCAGTGCTGTCCAATCTGACAAAATTATTTCCCTCGTTTCACGCGAAACAATGACAGCAGTTTACTTTTTTATGAAATAAGAAAACAAATATTTAAACCCTCATCAGAAATAAAAAAGCAAATACATGTATAGTATAACTAAAGTAGTAATTATATAGAACAAATAGCGAGATAGAACAGAATGTTAAAACATTTTTTTTGTTTTGTGCCACACCGAGAAAATTCTGAAATCTACACTTTTCTTTTGCTGGAAACAAAATATCTGAATACACATAAATATAGACTGATACACAAAATCTTATTTAATAGCTTCAACAGAAAATCTTGGATCTTGAAGACAAGTATTTGTACTGTAAGTTAGTGGGGTCCTTACCGTCAGTGCAGGTGATGGCCAATGCAAACAGGCAAACAATCACAAAGGCAACTTTCAGATCCATGACGGCAAATGAGCGAAGGAAATTGGGCTGCCTGCTTAAATACTGACAACACGTGCACCGCACGCACGCACGCCTTGAATACCTGCAATGCTTTTAATAACGTGATGATGTGTGAAGCTGGGGCTGAGCTTTAAAACACAATCTCACTTTCACATTCTCCTGTAAAATCTGTTTGTTCAGAGCTTTGATACAGGATGAGTGTGTTGCTCCGCTCAGACAGGTCGCAACAGGTTCAATAACTTTTTTCAGTATCTAATGTGATGGATCCCGAAGGTGAGCTCAGATAGTTCCACACCCCAACGTACAAAAAGCAAACGCACCAAAGAAATCAAACAAATTAGTTGCGCCATGCAAGTCCCTAAACTTTGATCGCAGGAAAACAAATGTTTACCAACAAGGGAAGTGTTTCTGCTCAAAGTGTCGTTGAGAAAATCGGTGTGTCGCTTCTCATGATGGCGTCCTCTGCTGCGTGTTGTGCAGTACAACAGATAATTACCGAAAGAACCCACCCAACTGAAAAAAATCAGGGGGAATATTTTTATGCCTGAACAAATGACAGACTGACGTGTTGGCTGTTTATTTTGGAGCTGGCAGAGTTGGCTGTATAACTGGAAGAGGAAAGTGAATGATTGCCAGATCAGTATGAGCTTCAGATCATCTCAACAGCCTAAATACTAAAGAGATGTGCTGAAAAAATGAGAAATGGTTTTGTTGACCAATCAGCTCCTGTTTTTTTATGTTGAAGAGTCATTTTGCGCGCACACACACAGACGAGGAGCTGAAGGCCTCCCCCTATTGTGTGACAATGTGCAGAGTAAGAAACAGGAGGTCAAGCAGGTCGGGAGAAAAGGTTAACCACGTCTCTCAAACTTAACATGGTGCGATGATGGATTCTGAAAGTGAAACAAATCAACCTCAATAAGTCACGCACAAATTGAATCAGTCGAAACATGCAAACTGTCAACCGTCAAAATGTGGGAGGTCTTGATTCCTGTCCCAACTGAATCTGAAGAACAGCTCAGATATACTGTCATGGCTTCTGGCACAAACACCACGTCTCAACCACGACACAAAGGAGAGTGATGACTGGAATTCCTTGTCCTTCATTTACGCACATCAGGCTTGTCGATACACGAATGGCTGAATAAAGGGCGGCACAATTTATCATTGCAGTTACAGATCCGCCTTTGACCTGCAGTAGATCCCAGACCCTGGTTCAGTTCATCCGCATTAATGCCAAAGGTAGGAATTGCAGAACATGGTTTCTTATTGGGATGGTTGCTTGGCGAAGTCATTCAGCCATGGTCGAGTTTACAAGACACGAGTGCTGAGCTCTTTATACTGATGTTTGTTCCGCAGCTGATCAATGATCAGGCTGATATAGAATTAATATCCCTTCCACTGTCAGTCTCTCTCTCTCTCACACACACACACACACACTGTGGATAATAACAACAGACCACAGATGATGATGACACAGTCTGTATTGTTTCTCCCATTTCCAACAAGCAATAATATTTCAACTACACATGAATGAACTGCATCGTCGTTCAGCTGCTACACACGTGGGCGCCTGCTGCAATCTCCTGACTTATTTACAGTGTTCTGAGGTCACATACACTTTGTTTACAGTATGTGCATGAGTATTTACATTTACCAGCTGGGAGCAGACATGAATATGTGATTCCTCGCCACCAGTACCTGGTAGAAGAAGCCAATCAGTGAAGAGTCCATAAAGACATGACGGGAACAGAGCAGGAGGGGCGGCGAGAGCAAAGTTTGACTTGGTGTTTTATTGGTTCAAGGGTTAAACTGGAACAGAGATGAGTTGTCCCTGAGGAGCAGAGGAACCTCCGCAGATTCAGGATCAGTACTCGGTCTGTCCTCTGGCCGTCACATGGAGCAGGCGGAGCAGCAGCTCCGCAGGCAAGCTCCCCCCGGCGCCATGGCCTGGATCTGAGGCCTCGGCCTCTGCCAGGCAGTCAGAGTCAATTGCACAGCTCTCTGAAGAAGAGGAGGAGGAGGAGGAGAGTGGGAAGAAATGAAACTTTACTGGCACCACTGGTTCCACCACACACAATGAACAGTCAGACGAGACTGTACCTGAGTTACAGCAGAGTCCTGATGCTGCACAGCGCCCCCCCGAGGCCTCGGCCTCTGCCAGGCAGTCAGAGTCAATTGCACAGCTCTCTGAAGAAGAGGAGGAGGAGGAGGAGAGTGGGAAGAAATGAAACTTTACTGGCACCACTGGTTCCACCACACACAATGAACAGTCAGACGAGACTGTACCTGAGTTACAGCAGAGTCCTGATGCCGCACAGCGCCCCCCCTCAGATCCACAGGGTCTCCCTCCTGCCTGGCAGGGGGTGAGCAGGTAGTTCTCCTCCACGCAGTGGGCGGTCTCTGGGGAGCCCAGCAGGCAGCCCAGACCCTCCCCGCAGCAGATGCTGGGGCCGAAGCAGCGGCCCCTGTCTCCGGGGCCACAGGACATGCACTGGAGGAGGAGGAGGAGGACAAATCTAAGTTATATCAGGGTGCATTAACCTAATCAGTCATTTATGATGACATTCATTCTGACAGAAAAAAAATAAAGATTTTACTGTCATATTTAATAAATATGGTGGTATAAATCAGTGACTATTCATCACCTGCCCCTCTGGAAAAAAAGCATCAAATTCCACTTTTTATTTCTCTTGTGACGGTGTCGACACATTTTGAGGTAACTACGTTTAAATTTTACATTTTTTAATTTGCTGGACTGTTTTTTTTCCCTGCATGAGCCTTAACATTTAGACAGAGAAAATGTAGATGTATTTTTTTTTTAATGTCTTATTTATTATTATTATTATATATAGGTAATTATATTATTTACTGTGACTTGTTTTTTAAAATTTTTTACCGCAATTAAATTAGTTTTTAGCAGATTTTTTTTTTAAAAAAAGCATCGTTTTCAGAACGGAGCACAATCTACCAAACCAGTTATAACAAATGTAATCTTGCTCCATTTTACGCTGAATTTCACATCTTCAACCACTTCCTACACAGGTGAACGCAGTTTGAGGACTGAGAAAATCAAAAGGGAAGATAGGACAGCAGGCGGAGCGGAGTGTCTCACCTGTCTGATGCCAGTGTCCGGCAGCGCTCGCTTCCCCCCCCGGGGACAGTTCTGGATGTAGCAGGCGGAGGAGAGGGCGAGGAACCCCAGGACGCACAGCGGGAACATGGAGTGAGGCATCTCTGCTGGACGGATGAGCGCCGCGCACTGCTGCAGTGTCCTCCGCCTGGATGGATGTGAGACTGACTGACTGACTGACTGACTGGCGGCTCGGTCCTCGGCTCCTCACTTATAAGACACGGACCGGACAAAAGCCACCGACACCCCGGGGGCTGACGTCAGTGGCGAGCCATTCTTCTCCCCCATACGCACGCGCGTCCGAGCGCAGGGGTCGCGGACAGATGTGTCCCTGCATGAGAAGTGCGGCATCATACTAATGCACACAAGAACACTGCAGAGCACAAATTACCGCCGGATAATGTGAGAGTTTAGGGACAGCCAAGAACTGCTGTTGAGTGCAACAAGTGCAGTGGTGGAGTAGAAGTGGTTTCAGTGCAGTCACCTGAGTCAGGTTGAGGCTGGTATGGTAAGAGGGAGTAAGATGGTTACCAAGCTGTCCTTATCAGTCCTCATGAAAACAAAATGCGAGTCATGTTAAACATCTAAAACTTGCTCTGTGTGTTGTTGAAGGTCAGAGGAAGTGCACTGTTGGTTTCGGTGTGACTCGGACACCTGATACAGACTTTGCTACAAGCTGAAGAGAAGCCCTCATGAGGATAAATGACTCGAACGCCACGTTCCTGAGGACTGAGTCAGACCAATAAACAGGGGAACAGCTTCCTGGTTCTGTGGACTGAGCCCTGCAGGCACAAGCAGCATCGCCACAGGTTCAGAGCAGACACCGGGGGTAGGCAGAGGGACCAATCCCAGAGTGCACCCTGGCCAGCTCACAGAGTCAAACAACCGTAACAATTCACGGTCACATGGTCAGTTCAGATTCTCTGGTTGAAGTAACCAAGAGACCGGGGAGAACTTCCCAAGTCCTCACAGAAGGACCACGGCTGAGCTGAAGCGAGCATCATGACAACCTCTTGAGGGTCACACCAATTATCCCCCTGGCATAATTTAAAAACTACAAATGAGCATAACTGGATTAGAATTTTAGATTAACACAAATATTCCTGGGTTATTATTCTGATGGGCGCCTTGTTGCATGCGCAGGGTTGTGTTGCACCCATTAGCTGTTGTGATGCTCATTAACGCTAAATGAGCGCTAAAATGGCAAAACTGATCACGCGGGACAGCGGGTTGAGGAGCGAAGGAGTCATCTAATTATCGCCACGGCATTCAGGGCCCATGGTGTGATAAACACAAAACGTGGACTTGTTATGCATTAGTGCACTCCTCAACATGAAATAAGTAGAATTATCTCAATATATTGTTTCCAACCGTTCATCAGCAGTGGATTGGAATG
Source organism: Pseudorhombus dupliciocellatus (assembly GCA_016785235.1). Taxonomy (NCBI): domain Eukaryota; kingdom Metazoa; phylum Chordata; class Actinopteri; order Pleuronectiformes; family Paralichthyidae; genus Pseudorhombus; species Pseudorhombus dupliciocellatus. The sequence goes on along the minus strand of JAFBJW010000137.1, from coordinate 2,560,315 downwards.
TAGGTTTCGACATTTCTCTTCCACTTGGACGAAGCAGGAAAATAATTTGTGAAAGTGAAACTGAATGTTCTAACAATAGTGAGTGTGATTCAGTGTTTAGCGCTTTACCGTCCACTTGTGACAAACAGTGCGGCTGATGACGATTTCACATGCAGAGCAACTCCACCGTCTTCTCCTTTGAGCGGATACGGGATCACGACCTTGGTTAGGTTTAATGTTGTCAGGGAAACCAACATTTAAATTATGCTGTTTGTTATCATAGGAGCGGCATGAATTCGTTTTTCGTTGGACTTTGCTCTGTTTAAGCCTGTTGTGCACACGACGCAAGAGGTGAATAGGGTGGAGTGTCAGAGACAGAAAATAATTTTGAGGCAAGGACACAGGAGGTCATGGAGCCGGTAAAAAACGTGCATGCATTTATTTCCGTAAACTGCATTTTTGCTTCACGGTTTGAAAAACGTGGTCTCGTCTCAAGAAAAGCCAGTATTGCATCTCTGCTTGGTTTTTGCCGCAGCGTAAGGAACAAGGGGACAGTCCTTAGATGAGGACAGGGCTAACGTGGTAACAGCTGATCTGCGGAGCGTGACCCTGTCTGTTTCTCCACAAAGAACACGCAGCCTTGAGTCGATTCCTTTTCTGCATTATATCTTCTGGCCTCTTGCTATCTGTTTTTCTGTCCCTCAGCCTTTTCTTTCAGAACCCTCAGCACATCTACACATCCTGAAAAAAGGCTGCAGGACCAAGGTTGCAACACAACCTCAACGTTCAATGAAGAGGCTAGTGCTGAGGGCAAGAGGAGGTGGAGAAGAAGTCCTTCCTTAAGGGTTTTTTTTTTTATTTTTTTTTTTTACACGTTGTAAAGGTCTTTGCTTTCAGTGGTGTTCTTTCTTCTGCTACGGACATTAAAACCTTGTTTGGCCTGAGTAATCTGATGTTGTGACGCCACTGGTCCAAGGAGACTTCGAAGGCGCACAATTCATGTTGTTCCAAGTACACAAAAGGATGACATGTCACACAAAGTGACACATCAAAAACGAATACCACAACTGAAAAGGTTGTTCAGACATGAACAAATGTACCTCTGTGGTGCATGGCGATGTACTGCGTGTCCCAAGAAGGGAACAGCGTCAAAGCATGTTCACATGCTTCGAACGCACAGCTTCACCTTCCTCTCAGCGATGCACTCGTGTGATGTCACCGCGCGGGGTAGCGCTGTGGCAGGTGGGGCACAAGACGCGATTGGGTGTTACTGAACTGAAGGGGTTCGGGGTGTGTGACGGCCGCTGCAGGCAGCCACGGCAGAGCAAATGGCCGCAGGTCAGACTGTAGATGGCAGGCGCGGAGGTGGCAGAGTAAACGGAGACTGAGCAGGCACAGCCAGAGCAGGTCTTCTCACCTGGCGAGAAAATATGAGGGGAAATTCACAATCTTTGAAATAACTCATCGATGCGCCTGAAAACTGATAAGATGTTAAAACACTGCCAAGTATTTTTTTTCCAGTGGGAAAAATGCCACAGCTCTGAAAAAAGGCATTATGCCAAAATACATTCAACAGCGTTTGTTACTCTCGCCCCCTGGCTGCAATGTCCGGTACTACCTTGTCCATAAAGTTGAGAGGATGAACAGGAACATTTATAAAATCAAGTAGGGCTATTTTATATATATTCCAGACTCTAGTCAATGTCCGAAAGCAGTAGAAGAGGGTTTGGATACTTCCTTGATGTATTTTCGTAACCACAAACTTTGGGAAGTATATATAGAAAATCATGACATGTTTTTAAAACCCATAACGTGGTCTTCACATCCTACCCGTGCTGGTGTTTGGAGAGTCTAAACTCAGACTCTGCTGCGCGGTGTTCAGTGCTCCACCGTCGGGAGTATCACGACTGTGCTGCGACAGGTTTGAGGTGAAGGATGGTCGACCCTGCAGGGCGGAGAAAAGGGCCTCGTCCAGGCTCGCGGACAAACGCTGCTCATGGGAGCTGCAGGTGGAGACTGGGGTAGAGGTGGCGCGGGAGCAAACGTGGACACAGTCAGCAAGAAAATATTATTAAATATAAATATTAAACACAGAAAAATACACAAGCGTGTGTTAGGATCTAAGGTTACGCTCACCTGAAAGTGCCTCATGTCTGGGTCTTTTTGTTTGAGGTTGTAGTTGCTTCTCATCAAACTCTTCTACTGAATCTCTTCCAGAATTTAGATTTCGTTTCTTTTTTTGATCCAACTCTGATATACTTTCTAGAGCAAATGGCTGAGCGTTAGCCGTATGATTTCCATGATCTGATGATTGTCCCTCTCCAGCATCTTCTACCTGAATCGTCCTCTTTGAGCTGGGACATGAAGCATTGTGGGATTGTCCGCCTTCTCTGGAGGCCACGAGTCTCGAGGCTTGTGGGTTCTCTCCTTCCCCTCGTCTCCCCAACATCCCGTCCCTCCCAACCTCCCCTCTCTGCAGCAGGAAGTGGTCGATGCGTATTTTCAGCTGGGGGTTGGGAAGAGGCTGCGAGGTTGACGTGAACGGGACCCCGGTGAAGGGGTCGCTGGGGGGGCGGCCCCATGTGGCTTCCCTCTTCTGGCACTCCTCCAGAGTGGTGCTGTCCACCGACACGCCGCTTGGCAGCAGCATCGGCAGCATCATTACCTCCTGGGTCAAAGGATCAAGGAACTCCTCTGGGATGGAATGATTGCTGCAGTCAGACAAAAAGACAACGAGCGCTTATCAAACTGTAAGAGAAGTGACATCTTGTGTTTTGAGCTTCTTTTTACAGCAATAAGAAAGAGAGCACTTTTCAGGCTTAAGCACTGAGGAAACAGATCAACAGAATGGTTTAAACATACCTCAGAGGTGTGGCTGCTTGCTGGGGTTGGCTGGCAGGTCTGACAGGGGAGGTAAAAAACACAGGCTGTGGCCGTCGTCTTTCACTGGCCTCGTGGACCTGTTTAATCCTCTCCACTTCCTCTGGAGGGCAGCAGCGAGCAGGTTGTCCCCACACAGACAACGCCTTGAACCCCAGAGCTGAGGCGGAACCGCCAAACGGCACAGACACTCGAAGCTGCGTCACGGCGCCCAACGAAAGCGCACCCCGGCTCCACAGCTCCTCCCGTCGACAGTGTGCGGGTTGCGACGGAGGCAGGGAGGGGAACGGGGCCTTGGGGCGGAAATTGGAATGTGAGAAACAGACTCTGGTTTCATCTCGAAGTTCACACCGACCCACCAGTTTAAACTCTGCCTCGGGTTGGCCCGAGTCTGCAATCGGTTGAGCCTGATCTTTGGCAGTCTGCTGCTTGTGTGAACGCCCGCCTTCACTTTCTTCCCCCCACTGTTGGGCCTGGAGAGTCCACAGGTGGCTGTTGCTGTGGTGAGGTTTGCTGTCACACGCTTGTTTGTTTTGGCCCTTCACCTGCGTCTGTGTTTGTGCCTTTTGCTGAACCTGTTTGTGTCCTTGATTCACTTTGTGAGAAGGGAGCGGATCAGAGCTGGTGCTGATCTCCAGTCTCTTGCAGGCCTGTCCTCGGTCCATGCCCCAGGGCCACAGCTCCACATCCACCCTGCACAGCTCCACCTGGAAGCCAAACTTCAGTGTCACCTGGGAAGACGGAGGAAACAACAAGACCAAATTCAGTTGCCACATGAATCTGTCACGTGAGCTTATGTTTGATTGAGTAGAACAGTAGATATGAAGCTACAGACAAATGAAAAAAAAAATTCCCACAGTGCAACGGCTTCATCTTACCTGCACAGGTGGACGTAGAAAGTACTCCAGCTTGAAGCCCCGCCTCCGGACAGCAGGGTCAGCTGCCAGGAGATTTGAGACATCGTAGCCGTCTGCACAAAGCTGCCGTTGAAAAATAAGGATTTATAGAATCAGCTGTCAAACAACATAGAATAAGTGTTTGTTACAAAAAAACGCAAAAGGCCAAATGTCGTGAATAATATAAACAATTGTGAAAAACTTCAGTTTCCCAGGTTAGTCGCATTAGCAATGTGACAGAGCGCAGCACATCAAACTCTGTTTCTATTATTATATATATATATATATATATATATATATATATATATATATATATATATATATCATGTGCAACAGAAAACTACAAACCCTCACATGGAAGGAGAGGGAAGAATATGACATTCGAAGAAAATATTACTCAAGAGTGAAATGAGTGAAAGAACCTGTTTCCTCAAAGCTCAGGAGGACGTAAGAGAATGGTCCAATAAAAGACAGCCCAACAAGGTCAGCTGTGAATCAGTCTCCCACACACTACTCCTCCTCCCCCGCCCCATCCTTGCACCTTGATTCTTCCCTTTTATCTCAACACAAATCAGAGCTATTCTTAGATTTGGAAAAACAGCATCACCAGCACAGAAATTAAACTTTGAGCTTGTTTTTTTTGTGCCGTGTAACTGCTAGCAATGGTAACATGTCACCCTGGCGACGCAGCAGCTTAATGCTAAAAACTTGTTTCGGATCTTGTTCAGAAACGTCAGAAGGTTTTCGTTCGATCAAGATAGATGCATAAAATGTGCCGCACCTTGTTGCAATGGACTGTTGTGTAGAAATGCGGCTGACACAGATTCAAAACCATCGTCCGACCTGTGAGGAGAAGCAGTGATGTTAGAGCATTATAGAAGATCCCCTACATCACCGATAGCCATCTATCAGAGCTCAAGGCGGAATGAGTCAGTGAATACAACGCACGTTGTGTTTACGCCAAGAAAATTACACAATGACCTTCACACACTCACTGACACCCCCGCCATCTCATTCACAATTTCAATTGCCAGTTCATGGAGGTCAGTTCATGGTTTAAAAAGAATTATTCACCTGCCTGGGACACATCTGGGAAAGGATGAAACCTCTTGAAACTGTCTTCTCAATTTAAAATGAGCACATGTATGTGTTTTAAGATAACAGGTTCAATAACTAACAAACAAACACAAAATCCCCAGTATTCTGTTAACAGCTTTCCAAATGTCTGCATGTGCTGTGCCTTTACTTTTTTTTTTTTTTTTTACAATCCTAGACACAATTAATATAAAAAAGGTCTGATATTCTACAAACTGAATGGGGTCATCAGATAATTCTCAGTTGGTTCAGGGCATTTTAATCACACATACATTGATATAAAACAGAGACAATGCCAGAATAAAAACGTTGCTATGATTTCCTCTGAGACTCACCAACACACTGAGGTGGTGGCAGCTTGTCAGTGTTGTGATGATGATCTGCTGCTCATTCTATCTGACAGGTATCAGATCCTGGGATGTTGAGGCAGTATTTGGAAACAAATACCTCATTTTACAGCTTAAAGTTATCATGGCTGCTCCACACATTCCGTGGCTCCAAACTACGGGTAGTTCAAATCTGCTGATGTTCAGTTAACCCCAAAACATGATGGTTTTCTGCTTCACATTCAAACGTTGACAGACTCCATCGTGTTTCCTGAGCTAACCTGAACTTTATTCTCTGATGTTAACTCAACACGATCCAGCCTGACACGGTCAAATATCTGATATTAACCCAGGAACCTGAGGCAGGGGTCTAAACTTACTTTGCTTTGCTGTTGACTCTTCATTCGGCACAGTGGCTCAGCTGAAGAGCGTGGCTAACAAACAGCTAGCCCCTTGCTAACAACTACGGAAGTCGCACTGGGACATCACACATTTAGAGTGTTGCGAGATTAGGCTGTGGAATAAGAAGAGATTTTGTTGAATTGGTTTATACCACTTATTTTTCCTCAAAAGTGTTTTACTCACTATTGAAATTTAAAAAAAGCTGTCGTTTATGAAACTTTACTTAACCTATTTGAGGCCTGAGTGTAATTTCATTCGAGACTTTTCATAGTTCTGGGAATTCATATTGTTACTTTAAACAGTGCAGTCGTTTTTTTCAATATTATATTTATTTTTTCTCAAATGAAAGCCAAGTTTCTTTTTTGCAAGTTGATATGAGGTAATGCACAATAATTTTAAAGGTGTGGTCTTGGTAAAACACATTATACAGTTAAGAATTAGATCAATTAGCAGCTGATTAGAACGAGTCCCAAGCCTCAAGTTCACTGTGTATCATTTGCATATCAGCTCTTCAAATTCTAAAATTTCTAATTTTTCTTTAATCATTGAATCATTTCTGGTTGAGGAAAAAATCCCAGAACAATTCAAATGTATAAATTCGATCTATGGGGAATAATGACAGGACCCTTTAAGACCTATTTCAACAAGATCTTTGTATTGTTTCGTTTTTTACAGGAGGTGTGTTCAGTTCAGGGCCATAATAGCCAAACCCAATCCCTGTGATACATAAGGACGAAGTCATTCATCATTCATCATTTATCAGGGGCCCCCTCCCTCACTGATGTTCAGGGAATGCATGTGCTCCTCCTCTCCAGCAGGTGGCGGTAGAGCTGTGCGTACAACCACAGCTCCGGCAGCGAGGAAGAAGCTCCGCTGTGACGCTCCAGCGCCAGGTTTGATCTCTCGATGCTTCAGGTCAACAACAACAACAACAACAACACGCTGAGAAGTTGTCACAGTTGTTCATGGACGCTGAGCCTCGAGGACAGAGGCCCCAGCTCCACGGGAAAGGTAAATAATGTCTGCTTAGTCCGATGAAATGAGACTTATATGGAATTAAAGCACTACCAGACTCCGCCGCTCAGTGGACACAGTCAGTCTCCAGCAACGGTCGCTAGGCGTTTAGCTTGCTAACGCCCTTAGCTGAGTGACAGTAAACACTGTGCAGTCAAACTTTCCACTTAGTTTCCAACTATATTGCAAACAGATCTTAACATTTCAGCTTTTAATTCATACTCAAGTGTTGAGAAGTGTCGTTTTCATTCAGAGGTTGTTCAGCAGCGGATGCATCGCGGAGTGGAGAGAGGTTAACGTTTGTTAACCCGTGACAATTATTAAGTTCTGAGTATGTCATCAAACGATTTCAACGAAATTCTACAATAATCTCCCCCTGAATGATTCGATAAAATATAAAGAAGTTATTCTAAAAACTTAAACCTGTGGATTGTTTGGGATCCATACTGCTACACACCCACTGATTTGAACAAACATTGATAAGTAATAATTAAAAATCAGTTGATCTGATCCTCTTCCCTGATGATGAAAGACACACCATCATAACCACTGTCCTACAAATTAAACATTTTATGGAATGTTATGGCTGCTCGGATTATTTGCATGTGGGAAAAATTGTTGCAATATGTGTTTTTGTTGATGTAATAGCCAATTTCAACAACTTTGTCTTCCTAGATCAAAGATGGTTCAGGACGGTGCTCAGATTCGGCGGCAGGGTGCCCAGGACTCAGCATACTATGATTTTGTCTGTGCCAGACAGGATTCAGTCCCTCTCCCTGCTGTCAAGATGAACCTTGACAAAGGGGTGCTGGACTTCAATGGAGACAGGCTCAAGGCCACAGATTGGCCACCGCTTCTGGCCACTATCTCTGGCAATAAACAACTGCACCACATTGCTATAAGCAGCACTTACCAAGCTAGTCTGGGTTCTGGAGCTGCAGGTAAGGCTCAAAATAAACCTATGTTATGAAGTGAAAGTGAAAAGGTAGAGCTGATCTATTTATTTGCTTATGATGTTAACCTCTATGTGTTCATTAAATATGAAACTTAACTTCCTGCTTTTCTTGATGATATCATCACCAATTTCAGATAGAAGGTACTATAAGTCCAGCTACAAGAAGAGGATCCCAGCCATTCTCTCTAAGGATATGACATTTAAGTTGTGCAAAGCCCTTAGAGAGTGTCTGACTGTGTCACCCAACCTCAAGACTCTGCATCTGAACAGGCTTCCACTGAGAGAGCGGGACCTCATCACATTGACAAAGGTGAAAAGGATGTTGAGGATGTTATTTGCAGAATAAACAATGAAGTTTCTACTCTTTTATTGTTCAGTTTTATTATGAAGGACTGGCACAGAATCATGAAACAATTTTCATAAACTAATAAAACGTTTCTTTTGGGAATTTGGATATACTGAATCTTGGTTAAAGTTGATTCAGACAGCCTTGTGCGCTCTTTTCCAGGGTTTGGCAAAAAGTATTTCCTTGGAAAACCTATCCCTCGCCAATTGTCCAATATCCGATGAGGGCTTAGAGGGTATGTTTATTCACAGTATAATTTCCTTCTATCCCTCATTAAGTGATGTCTTATCTTTATAATTGGCCTCTTGATGTGTTGCAGTGATTTGTCAAAGTGTTAAGTACTCGTCAAGCATCAGGACGGTGGATTTTACAGGATGCAAACTCACCTGGAGGGGAGCAGAGCATATGGCCAACATAATCAAGGTGATATGGACATTCTTATTGGCATGTAACAAATCAAACAATATAAATTGATAGTAGTAATAATGTCAAAGTGTTGTCTCAGCATCAGGGAATGCAGCGGCATGGCACTGCATGGGCGGAGTCTTTGAGGTATCGGCATCCGCACTTCGAGAGAATGGGAGGCCTCCGCAGAGTCACCCTCAACTGTAACACTTTGATAGGGGACCGAGGTGCTGCTGCTCTTGCACAAGAATTGGCGGAGGACCTCTGGATTAAAGGTTAGCGGGAGTTGGTTTGAGGCAAAGAGGAGAGAATCTGATTTGTCTTTGCTCGTAAGAAGTTTGCTCAGGTTTTCTGGTTCTATCCTGTGACGTGTTGAACAGCCATGGACCTACAGAGATGTGGCCTGTCCAACAAAGGAGCTCATCGCTTGCTGCAGGCCTTAAAAACAAATTCTTCTCTTTGTGTCCTCGATGTCCGTAGTAACCCTTTAGTTGGTAAGTGGCACTCCATCAAAGTCCCACACAGCGTAGCTCTGTGGCCAGCTTGATGAATTATTGATATGTTGGGTGGTTCACACAGTTCTTCTGCATTGCATGTGCAATAAACATGGGTCCTCATTGATGCTTGCACATTGTTCTGCATTCTTATTCCTAACATTTTGAATATGTTGAAATTGCATACTAAAAGATGCTAATGGCTCCATCATTCTGCATGTAATGAGGATTTTAAGTGTTTAAAAACATATCTGAAAGCAAAAATACAAGAATCTCTGGGGGGGGAAACATTTTTTGTCTGCTCACGTTTTTTTTCCTTTACAGACAAGGCCCCAATTAAAACTATAATCGAGAAGGTACTGCTGAACGCTAATGGACAATCACAAGAGGTCAGTGTCTGCACCCAATACTGTTCTTAACCACAATTGTGTATTGGCATAAACACCATTGTTTAATATTTAATTCGAAGCTCTGTCCATGTTTTAACAGCTTGTATCTTTCTAATGTTCTTGTCCTGTTACCTTAGTACGGTTGGATCACGCCTGCAACTACTGAGCCCCAGAGAGCTGCGTGTCCAAAGAGACACTCAGTGAGAAGAATATCTACTATTAGGACAAGTAAGAGCTTTTTGTTAGCACACATTTTATGGTATTTCAAGCAAAATTAACACAAATATTATATTGGAAGAGACCACAAAATAAGGCAAGTAAAATAAATACGTATTAAACTCAAATAAAGACATAGTGTTGTGGTTATACTGAATTTTAAAGGTTCTTTTTATCCACCTCAATTTTGGTGATTTGTCTGGATTTGGCGATTGTTTCAGATTTAACAGTAGCTCATCAACAGAGGCTTGTTGTCATTACTCTGAGTAAAGCCCCCGTGTTCTTTAACACTCAGTCACGTGAGCTCTGTTTCTGGTGCAGCTGCTTCTAAAGCAACACCTGTGGGACAGAGTTCAGCTGCTGCTCAGGTGCAGAAGCCTCATTCCCGTTCCAGTTTCATTCCCTGGCGTACTGCGGCTCGAGCTGGACGACTGAGGTGAGATGTTGGCATAGCAATTAAGTTGCGTAAGTGTTTTACATCTTTGCTGTCACTTATATTTGACAAAGCATTGTCCAGGGGTTTCTTCATGAATCAAAGACTCATTTTGTGTTGGGTGATTCCCTGCAGAGGTCTGCCTCCTGGGGGGACTGTGACAGGCCAAAGCTTCCAGGTAAGCTTTATGACTTGCTATTGTTCCTGACAGTGAGTGACACCAACACAATATCTGTCATCCTCATCTTCTTGATCATTTTAATTAGGGTGGAGCTACGGTGAAGGTTACTGTGGAGTCCGATTCAGAGGAGGATGAAGAGGAAGAGGCAGAAGTTGTGGTGGAAGTGGGCCAGAGACCATCTTCTTTACACCTCCAGGACAGGATCACTGAACGGCAGTTTGAACGTTTACAGGTCAGTCACAACAACATGAATCCCGAACAGGTGATGGGGGCAGCATCCTCATACCGTGCATGTGTGTGTGGTTCCATTTGTGTCCTCTAGATGGAGCTGAAAGAGTGTCGCCTGAGTCTAGCAGAGGAGCGCAGAGCTGGACGCAGAGCTAAGTCAAGGCTCATGGAGGTAAAACTTTTCTTTGAAAAAAAAAAAGGTTTGATTGAGCTGAGGATCTCATCAGAACAGAGATAGAGATGCTCAAATTCTAAAGAACGAAATACCAAATTCATGAATACACTGTAAGAAATCAAAGATGACAAACTATTACTTTGTCTTATTTGTGTTAAGTATGAGCTGGAGAATGCTCGTCTTCGTGATGCCAACCGCTCCCTGTCAGAGGTGCTTGCAGCCACTGGCTCTGGATCAGCACCACCCGCCATCAGTGTCCTGGAAGACGAGGCCGTACTCCACAGTATCGAGGTCTCATTTAGCAAGTTCCATGCTTTCCTGGATCTCCTCAGGGACGCTGGGTGGGTGCGCTGCCTCAGTGCCTTAAACTTCATTTTAATTTTGCGGACAGACATTCTCGGAAGGTTCCTGTTTTACAGATTTCTCCATCAATCATTGCATTTGCTGATCAATGGTTCCAGGAAATCTGTGTACTCTCTGAGCATTGTCACTTGATACTGGAATATGAGTGTATGAGTGATGTATAAGTGGTTTCCACTCCTCTTACAAGAACATTTGTTGCAGTGGAAGCCATGACGTTTTTTTGACTATTTTCCACTGTGTTTTTCTTCAGCTAATTAGTCATTGATGACACCTTGATGGGAAGTTATTGACAGTAAATGTTCGTATTTCAATATCAGATTATTTTTAGTAAATGAATGAAATGCATGTGCAGCATTAGGGCTATATATGATCTTTAATATTGAATGTAATTTATTTTTTATAGCCTTGGCCAACTCGCTTCCATTGCTGGAATCGACAAGTCAGATTTCCAGCCTGTGGGACATCCTCAGCTCTCCTCTACTGTAGGAACAGGTTTTCATGCTCCACGGGAAGTTCCAGATGTTCAGGCAAAGACCGATGCCTTCTCTTTGGTGAGGAAAAGAAATGCGGTGTTTGAGAAATGTTTTTCCAGAGAGCGTTTCAAAGTGTGAAGATTAATGTTTTTGATTACACTAAGTTCCTAGTCAGAGAACCAGGGTAACAATGTAACTTCAGGATTTCTGTTTTTAGGAAAGCCCCGACCCGCCTGCCCCCCCTAGTGCCGCAGCTGGAACCACCACACCCAGATCCTCATCCTCCGCTCGGGGGACGTACAACAACAAGCAACTTGGATTGACCGTCAGTAAAGCTGCGGTAGAACCATCTGTAGGTGGAGAAGAGAAGCCAGATCAATATTCCAGGCCTGACACTCAGTGTGACTCAGGCTCTGAGCACAGTTCCCCAAAGCAGAAGTCATTTGAAGACATTTTCTTGAGAAAACAAAGCCGCCTCATTAGCAATAGCAGCAATAGTCACTCTCACCGGAGCAACTTGCATCACAGAAATGGTTCCCGTGGATACAGCAATGCTCCAAGTCACAGTTCCCATAGCAATGGGTCACACGGTGAAATATGTGTTAGTGACATGTTAAGTGATGAGGCAGAATCAGTGGGATCAGTGGAAACGGAAGGTTAGTGGGCGGGATCAGGTGTGAGTGAAAGAATGACCACAGGAGTGCAAAGAGTTGGTCCGTCTCTTTAATGTTCTCCCTTTTAATTCTTTGATTGTTGATCATTTTTATGAATGGCTGTGATGGAGATTTTATTCACATTTCCTTCACTTCAGATTGTTTTTGAAGTCACGACGCAACCTCAGGTTATTCATGTCTCAGTAGAGAAGTCAGTTGATCTTGGTTCAAAGGATCTGTATTCTTATTTTTGTAAAACATCTTAACAGGTGTACAATTTCACTTTTCAAGGTTTTATATGTTTAAATATAACTTGTTTATTCTTTTAAACTTCAGTGCCAAGAACAAATACTCTGTCAGGCCACATCTAAAAGTGGCTTACTTGATGGGTGACGCATTTGTTATGTTTTAGTAAAAGTTTCCTCCCTCACTGTTCCCTGTCCCTTTTATTCAAGGTGGGTGGATAGAATTGTGTCTAAATACTGTGTGGATCCTGTGTCTGCTCCTAAAGTAGAAACTTCCCTTCAGGACCAGAATCTGTTTACTACAGTTTTGTGTTTGCAGATTCTGTCCGGAGGAAAAAAAAATTGGACCACAGCGAGATTCTTCTGGGGTGAAACAGAACATAGTGTTCTGTTGGACTGTGCATATTTTCCGAGAACCAAACACCAGTGAACACCAAAAGTGTGTCTCCCTGCACAGGAGAAGTGCACAATTTAAACTGCAGGTTTAGAAGGTTTCAGCCGTAACAGTTTTATCTCGCTGACTGTGACTGGACTGATGTTACACATGCGTGTTGTCTTTGCTCTGGTTGTTCCGTTGTCTCTTCAACTTGTCACAACCTAATTCAGGTTTTACCAGAATTGAACAAAGGAACCTTAAAAGAACATAAAGTCAGAGCGAAAGTGGAAGTAACATTGAAATAAAAGCAGGAGAAAGAAAGAAGTCACTGTGTATATAAAGGTCTTTTAATAGTAAAATCACAAGGTGTATGACAGAAAGAATGAATTTAAAACAAGATAACCAGTGCAGAAAACCGTAATAACATGAGTTACACATATTTATACATGTATTTTTGAGTGATCTGACCCGTTAATATTGACTTTGGCTTCATTCAAAAAGAGCTCCTAATGGAAACATTATGGTATATGAGTATGTAATATATGAACTGATAAGCTCAGCGGTATTAAAGGTGAAAGCACGCCTGTTATCACTGTCATGTAGTAAAACAGCGGCCCGTCATGCCACTGTGCATGCTCTTTACGGCATGTGCATCACTTGCTGTATGGACGAGCCGCTCGCTATCAATGTACAGGGCCTCCTTCGATAAGTGTCATTATCAGAGCTCGTCCGCTTCTTTAGAAGAAGCACCACGGGCCTGTCGTTATCATCACAGGACGCAGCCTCAGTCTCTACTTTGCCCCTTGAATCAGCGCCGCCAGAACAAAAGCAGAAAAACAGTGTGAAATATGCCGTGACCTTCCGTGACCTCCACACGCCGCTGGGCGAAGAGGAGCGATCCCAGTGGAGGTGGAAGCGACGGGGCAGATACAAGGACCCAAACACCACGTGAAAACTGACACACTTCCAAATATTCCAGTAAGACAAGTGCACCACTGTTGTGACGGCATTCCACACCAGCGAGAGAGATAGCGGCCAAGGTCAAGTGGCTCATTCGGGAGGACGGAGCGGAAGAAAAACAGCAGAGAAACACATCGTAGCACAGGACACAGCCAGGTGAGTCCTCCAGCTCTGTGTGGACATTCAGGGAATCCTGAAAACTGAGAAACAGGAAAGGCTGCTCATGAAATTCACATTTGCTTGCACCTATTTTTGGATTGTTTTTACCGTGGTGTTGCCGTTTTCCTTTTATCGAACGCTCTTTATTTGGTTCTGCGCTGAGCTGAAAGCAGCCAGGCGTAGCGGAGCATGAAAAGTGTGAACCCAAATTTTGAGAGCCTTTGATTCGAGCGCTACGTGAAGCGAACGGACTGATGCTGAGTCTGATGACATCGAGAGGAAGCGGCGAGACATTTTACGGCTGTGCAAAGTGAAAACGATCAAACAATGAGTAACCAGAATGGCAGTGAGTGCAGCGAATGCCTCAGCCCGGGCCCAACAGAATTGAAATTGAAATTTGTTTTTTCCAGCAAACCAAACGATAGTCACCAAGTTGGTAATTTGAATCTACAATCAGCTTCACTAAAACGTCCTTAATATTGGTCTTTATTCTTCACGACACAGCCGGCATCCTCCCTGTGAAATGACAGATGCATTTTTAAAAATGCTTTCATAGTGTAAGCAGCATTAGACAGTGGAGGCCGACTATGGCCTGACTATGGAGGATATATTATAATAACATAATCTGTAAAAAACAGGTTTTAATATCTCAACATCCTCTGGCCAGTTGTTGTTATGGATGAATAACCAGCCAGCGCTGCTCTGGCTCTGCTCCTTTCTCTTACTGAAGGATGAATCATTTGATAGGCAGCACCACGATCATTATAGGGCCCTGCAGGAGGCCGCATCCTGCCTGGCACACGCTGATCACGGCCTCTCACAAACAGGTGCTTCATGGGGGCAACTGCAGCCGTCACTCTGCTGTTACGTAACCGCGGCTGGAGGCCATCCCGTGGTCGGCCAGCTGCAGAGACAACCTGAGGATCCGCCATTCGACTAACTCCCCTCCCCAATACGCCGGAGAAAGCAAACAATGACGACATGTGACTCTCACGAGAAGATAAGATAATCCCCTGTCAGTGCCAGCATGGGGAGATGGAAAGACAGGTGTTTGTCGGTTGACCACTTTTGGTTGTTACCGTAACTATGACTGGTGAGGGTGATTGTGAAAACCAGGAAGGCACAAGATTTATGAGAGCATTCACGCTGCGTGAGTCAGTGTGACGAAATCCATCTCCTGATGCTGACCATCGTTTTTTCATTTATAAAATCGGAGCAAAACGGAAACTGTGTTTTTTTTTTTTTTTTCCCCACTCAGAAAAAGCACAGAATACACTCTGGATTTTCCAGTTTTTCACATAAAGAAAATCATGTCAGTAGAGAAAAGGTCTAGAGCCCATTGGTATGGGCCAACGCCGCTGACAGGAAAGTACCAGTTTTTATACTGACCTTGATGTGTGTGTGTGAACCGAAAAGACACACAAAATGAGGTCCGTCTGTCGTCTGTGGCGCTTTATCTTTTCCTGCCAAGGAGGCATTAGTTTAAGTCTGCATCATTTAATTAATCTGTGAACGATTCCAGTGTGGGCATTCGATCTGTCTGGTGCCCGACAGTCAACACAGCTGATTTACAGCTGTGATTCCACTTCTGTGACAATCAGTGCGTCATTAAAGGCAGTGACCAGTTTACTGTCATCAGGCTCTATTTTGATAGGGCAGGAACGTAGCAACAACAAAACTGGTCTGTCCTAACATTCCCTGAATGCTGCATGTCAGAGGCACATCTATTTCCTCTTCAACCAGTCACACCATGAGCGCCCCCCCCCACGCTGCTCTTCTGTTCTGGCCCAGCCTTCACCTGTTTTCATGATTTACATGAATGGGACTTTCTTGTGGTTCCCATTGGGAAGACGAGGTCCCATAATGTGACTGTGTAAACACACTCAGGTCCCCACACGCATACCAGACAGGTATTCATGGAGTGATCCAGCGATTGACACTGGTTGTCATGGAAATAAAGACACAATAAAAGTTTCAAGAAGCCCGAAAAAATCAAGTCAGCACCTCGTAAATATTAGTATGATATTTGTTTCCTAATAATATATTTTTGCCAGTAACAAAAACATACTTTCGATTTGGCCAAGTCGGACTTAGTTAAAAGACGTGAAACAAAATGCAAAACAGAAAAAAATGGACCAGGTGACAAAGTGATTAACATCATAGTGAAGTTTTATAAAAATAAATAAATAAATAAATAAATAAAAGACCAACTAGCTTAACTGGTTGGTAGTGACACTAATGATTTTTCTTCAATAATGAGAATAAATAAAACTGTGACATGAAAGAGTAAAGACAGCCCAGACTGCAGTTCTGTGAAAGGGTAATCATGTTTAATGGTCAACAGTCATGGCCAGATTCAGAATTTGCTGCAACACAAAAAGCAGGCATGCGTTTGACAGAGCTATGAGAGGTGCTGGTGCTATGCTGTAAAAGTACACACTTCATAAATACAGCTACAATCAAAATATGCCAAAATCCTGAGAGGAAAAAAAAAAGAGTTTTAATCTAAACACATTTTATCTGCCAAACACAAAAGAAAGAGAGAAAAAAAGTAGTCCCTCCCTAAAAACTGTCTTGGTCAAAGGTTGGGGATGAATACATTTAGGAGAAACACCGTTGACTCAAACACTCCCTCCATGGACAGAGTACTCTGTAAATAACTTACAAAAGCATCACACTTGTAAAAACAACACAACTCTCAAGCTTTACACTTCTGCACCCGAACTGAACGAACACTATCTTTTCTTGAATTAGGCTGTACAAACAAGGTTACATTTCATCACAATTCCCAACCGGTGTTAAGACTATTTAGAGCGGCACAAACTAAACACAGTTATATATAAAAGTGCTCCGTCGAGATTCGTGTTCCTTTTCCTTGACGTGGAAATGTGTTCGTTTTAAAGAGAAACACCTTAACAACATCTTCCGGTTTTGTCTAGTTTTGTCTGTTTGTTTTTAGAAATGCTCGCGCTCTACTCTTCGATTATGGGCCATAACTTTAGAGGAACGAGGGCGCGCAGGTCATGGGCAGACAGGAATGTTGTTATTGGAAAAAGGTCTCCTCAGGCCCGGCACACAAAAGGCAGATTCAGTCCATGTCCGAGCCTATTCATGCATTCACCCTGCGCTCATCAGTATTTGCCAAGCTCACACTGGGCGGTGGTAAAGCCATTCTAATTACCGGGTTGTCCTTTTGAACCGGTCCGCTCCTGATCTGTTTTTTATTTATTTATTTATTTTAAATTTGTATTACATGTTTCACGCTGCCCCTTGAACGCCTTGTCCCATAGTCATTTCAAACGCTTCATCGTGTGGCAGCTCCCCCGGTGACGATCAGTTGTTCTCTTGGGAAACTGTGGTTTCCTGGTTAAGAAAAGTGACAAAGAGAGATAATGAGTGGATGAAGTCAGGGTCAGTGAATCACACATTAGCCACGGTGTCACTTGAGCACGTCCACTTCAGGACTAAACCCGGGAAACACAGCACCCAGTTGGTCATCCGTCCCAAACCGTGTGTGTTGAGTTAAGGTCATTGTGTACCCACGCTCACTAACTTGTTGCTTCGACTATCTTATCTCTGCCGTTTTGTGTTGCAATATAACGCGCTAACTTGTGAGTGTGCTCAAGGTATGCTTATACAACTGGGAGGCTTCAGATAAGGCCACTATTGTTGGCTGAAGCAGGCAGGGGTCCAACACCGAAAGCTGCACTCATTCCACGTCTTGGCCCCCTCGCCCTTCATTCATGTCATGAGCTAGAAATTAACAGGACGTTTCATATTAACAGGGCTCATTAATAAACTCTTAGACTGAACGTTTTTTGGTGGACCGCAGCGACATTTCTGTTGGAACAGCAGCAGCGTTTGGAGACAAAACGGAAACTTTCTCATAAAACAGCCGTCTTTTCCAGAGGTGCTGCTGGACTTTATGTGAGCAGCACACTATTAAAAGCTCCCACATCCTGTCTTTTAAGGTGCTGCATTTCAGTGGGTGGCTTGTCGTGTTCCTGTGGGCCAAATTAAAGACACACTAAAGGGCCGGGAGTGTACAATTTATGTGATATGTATATATACTGTATATGTTGTACGTTTGACACATCCCATTTCCCGCTATTTCATGAATCCCACCTACAGAATTTGACTGGAATTCTCTTTGTGTCATTGAGCTTATGTTTTAAAGTAATAAAAAAACGAAATAAAGCCCCTTACAAAAGGAGTCCTCTCTCCGTATTTGCTCCAGAATGTCATCTTGACGGTGTTCCTGTGGCCCGTCCGCTGGTCAAAGGTCTGGCACACCTGGAATGGGGGACTGTACAGGTGCAAACTCACTGCACACTCGGTGTGGCTGACATTTTCCACGCGATGCAGGCCCAGGGTGTCTACACACACACACACACACACACACACAGGAACAGACGGCATACATTTAGACAGAGCATGCCACTGGAATGCTGTGAAACGGGGCTCACAGGCCTCAGCTGAGTACAAACATCACACCAGGGCTCTGTAGACTGAAAATACGCAGTCAGCAGAGATTTGGGGAAGGAGACCTGGATATTGTTCAGTGTGAAGTTACCACTGGCTGGTAACTGGGACCTCACTGGATAAAAGGCCCATGTTACACTGAGATAAGTCACAGCAGTGCATCATGAAGAAGAGAACATGTGGGGGATGATTGTCCTGCTTACAGAACACAGCGACACATCGTGAGCGCGTCCAGGGGCCCGGACAGAGAAATCACTGCATCTGAGTCATGGCAGCATGCGAGCAGAGGTCCAGTTTCTCACCGTTGATGTAAGCGACCTTGTTCTCCTGGAGGATTCTCTGCGACTTCTGCACCATGTCTCCGTGCGACTGACAGTCGGGCCACTCGAACAGCGTCTCCTTCAGCTGACCCTGCAGCAGCTTCATGAAACAGTGGGAGTCCGTGTGGTCGTGGATGCTGCTGCAGAGCGTTAAAAGGAGCACAGGGGGGGACACGGCGTCAGAAAACGTCCAGAGGTTTCACGACAAATTCAGAGAGGCAAGAAAAAAGCCGAGGGGATTTCTTTTGCATTCGCGAGAGTTTGCGTATCGTGATGTTAATCTGTGTCGGTTCCAAAAACAATATGCGTGTGCAGCACATCGAGGCTCGTTACGACTCGAACATGTGGCAAACCATGACGTGCACCACATCCCTACTGCTGCGCTGCATCTCGGCACCAGACGTGGGCCGCCCTGAGGCTCGGAGCTCGCCACAAGAGCGAAGATGAATGTCACACTTACACTAGAAACGGTGAAACCACATCCCTGTTACAACCTTGGCAGGTATGTGAGAGAACTGCAGCAGGGACGTGGTGCACGCTCTTATTGCAGGCCTCATATAAAGACCGTGTCGGGCAGTTTTACAGCGAATCCACAAATGATTAAACCAAATCAAACCTGAATGCAGTGGCTCCACGCCTGTCGTCTATATTCAGGGGGCGTTTGTTGAGGAAGCGGGGCATACGACCGATATCACCAAATAATGCCTGTTGACACAACCGTCCTGTCAGGCTGCGGGAACATTGGACCCTCTTATCTTTAACAGCTAATAAAATAAATGACCAAAGAAAATGACTTGTATATTTTGGCCCGACGTGCACAGGAAGGAAACCTCAGTGAACCTCGACCTGAGAAAAGAATCTCATAGCTACCGAAAAACTTCCAAGACTTCACATCTGGCATCACACTTTTAAGCGACTGTGGTCCACGTGGAAGCGTCTCACCTGCCGTGTCCTTCACCCCAGCAGAGAATCATGAGATTAAACTTCCCATTTCCCTCATCCACCAAATTCCGTGTGTACCTGAAGACAAATGAGATGCATATAACCAGTTAAACAGGAAAACATACTGCTAGTCATTATGTGCCCTATAGGAGATGTTGACATGGATTACAAACTAAAACCTTGACATGTGCACCTGTATTATGAGCTCTATTTATTGTAAATTCCATGTTGTCAACTTGTCTTAAATTTTGTGTTGTTTTTATCTGAGAGAAAGCAAAGAGAACACAATCTGTCTCTCCCACTAAAACTCCAGCTGGACCTCGCAGGGGACACACAACAAAGAGTGGGGGGGGGGGCACTGGCTCCCCATTACTCTTTGGGGGACACAACATGTTTTCATGCGCACACGCACACACACACACCCATCTCCCAGCAATAATCAGCGGGTGTGTATCCCTCCTCTGTGTTTGATTGGACGGTCCCCTGCTCCCTCCCTCCACTGACCCTCACCCATCAAAACACTGCGACATGGAGCTTTTCACAAAATCAATGAATAGAGCTGCAGTAGACTTGATATATATATATATATAGAGAGAGCAGGACCAAATCCCCAATAACATGGATAAACCACAACTGCCCATTTGGACTAATAATGTAATAAACAGGCTGCATTAATTATAATATTCATAGAAAAAACAAACAAACAATGAAACTGAGAAAACAAAACTGTTTTACTGTAACTTATACCTGGTATAGTTTTGTATGTATTTCTTTAATTTATTTTATGAAGATGATGATGATGATGATGATGATGAGTCCTTATTTTCATTTTAAGTGTTTGGTTTATCCTGTGTCCAGTGTTTATCTTCATACTTCTTACACCGATTTCAGGTTACAACTTCCATACTTCGAGCTTTGTGCTTCTACATGAAATGACATATACTACATGAAGCAATTATAAGGAGTTTAGTAATAAAAGGTAGTGAAATTACTCCATAAATATCCCACTCTACTCAAAAGTCGAACATGCATTTTTATAAATCAGCCATCACATGTATGCAATTTTTTTTTTTTTTTTTGCAATAAAATGCATGACAGAGCCATTTCAAAGCAACGAGTATAAACACAATGGCTGGTTTAGAGCCCCTCACTGGGCCGTGGAGGCAGAAATGAGTGCAAAGTGCATCAGCAGAATAAAGCAGTAATATCGCAGTACTGAGTGTATTTGCCGCGAGTATTATCTGTACCTGTACTGGTCAAACTTGGCATACTTCATCCACTCCTGGGGCTTGCTCTCATAGGATTCCATCACACTCTGGACCTCCTCTACATTGATGCGGTCACTGTCGAAGATGTCGTGCAGCGTTTTGATCAGCTCCTCCAGCGTCTCTGGCTTCAGCAGCTCGGTTTGCTCCATCGCCTCTGACCGCGTTACTCCCTCGGGGTTAATTTGCCTCCGTTACACCGAAAAGAAGTTTCTCTCAACAACTTTGCAGAGACGCTGACTTTTTATAGGCTGCCGCCGTATTTTGGGACGAGCTGGCCACGGACTGTACCACTGCGGAGAGAAAGGTGAACCCCAGCCGGGCACAGACCATTTAGATTTGCTTTATAAAATAAATACATGGTGGGGTGATGTGCAGAAATTGCGCGGCTGCTCTTTCACTACTGCTTCGATAGAGATTGTTCTATGTTTTATTCTGCACGTTTTTTTTCTCACACATTAAGGACTTGGACTGATCCTCCCTGAGTCCAATTCCACCACGTTGTCACAAACGCAGCCTCCCTTGTTCTCTCTCTCTCTCTCTCTCTCTCTGAGGCATTCCTCCAACAATAGCAGCCTCTCTCTCTTTGTGGGCCCTCTCCTCAGAAGCACAGTCTTCAACACAGGCCAAGGTGACAGCCCAGCTCCAAAACAAAAACAACGTGAGAAAAACAGGGATGACATAACATTGAACACTATCAAGAATATTTTCTTGGCTTTATTTTCAGACCTTGAACCACCACTGTGTTTTTTCTCACATGAAGTCATGGCAGGGTGGATGTACTTAATTATATGTTACAGGAGAACCCAGAATACTGGATAAAACCATATGTTCCACACTGTGTTTTTTCTCACATGAAGTCATGGCAGGGTGGATGTACTTAATTATATGTCACAGGAGAACCCAGAATACTGGATAAAACCATATGTTCCAGAAAAAGGGGGGGGGGAGTATAATTCTTTAAAAGTGAAAATGAAAAGGAGGATTCTAATGCTTTACTTACATATTCATAATCGAATGATGGATCGTTCCGTTCGTGTGCAGGTCTTTTGGCTATGGAGGAGGAAATGCAGTGATTTAGCTCACACTGAACTATACATATTATAACAACGGACCAGTCGTCTCAGGGCCAGTAGAGCTCCAGTTGCAGGTTAAGGTCAATGGCGTGGAGTCTTGTTACACTTTAAGCTGCTCACAGTGAATGGAGGCCAATGCAAAGTCTTGACAAGGAGAGCTGCGCAGGCCCGACGGTGCCACATGAAAGAATTTTATTCTTCCTGCAGGCAAAGCTGAGTCACAACTGAGGATTTGTAATGAGTTTAAAAAGCTGTCTTTTATCTGTACTGGGGTTTCAAACTTTCTCCAATACGCCGGTAAACCACGGTATTCAGCTCAGACACATGGGGACTTTCACATCACATCCCCCATCCTCCTGCTGGGGCGTCCTCGCAGCTGTCAGCCCGTGCAGTTGTCACAACTGGGCAGAGCAAAGTCATAAATCCTCTTTTATATCTGCTCAACACATTCACAGATTTAGAAACTGATCAATCACTCGTTTTTCTCCAGGAGGATGACTCAACGTGCAGCCAGGAGTGTGAGGGTTCTGAGGCTGTGGGTCACATATGGAGCCGATAGAACGTGCTAAGGGTTTGTCTTTGCATGCTGTTGAGCAGGTTTTCTCTGAAATACGAGCGCTGACATGCGGATGTGAGCACAGCGTCATGCTGGAGGTCAGGGGAATCAACAGGAGGCTGCTCGGGGAGGAACAGCTCGCTTTTCACACTCGTCAGAAACCGGATCAGGCTCGGTTGTGTCAGTGTCCCTGGTCAGCAGAGACGGAGATCCACATCATGTGTCCCTGTGACAAAGACAAATCCTCTCTGACTCAGGAGGATTTTCAGGCTTTCAGGTTTCCTGGCAGGATGAAGAGTGGAGAATGTTCTTTGCATCAGGTGCAGTGCCAAGTTTCCTGTGAGCTGCCACATCACCACCACCACATGTACTGTTGCGCCATCTTGTGGCTGAAACGTTAAATCTAAGTCAAACAAATCAAGCCCGCGTGCGACAGAGACACCTGGTAATTTACGCGGAGGGTGAACCAATAATTAAATATGCAGGGGCTGAGGAATAGGAAAATCATATTAATCTACCAGATGGTTCTCTCTTAACTTTGCTGCAGCATGGACCAGGATCATGCAAGATCCAACACTTTTCAAATGTTGGAGAAACTAGTCCTCGGTGTTATTTATACATATACGTGTTTTATAAAGGATAAAGAATATCATTGTATTCCTCTGTCGATCATTACATTTCTTTCTTTATGTTTTCACTACCTTAATAGGAATCTAACGATAGAGTAATAAACACCATGCTTAAAAGCATTCAAAACTTCACAAAAATAGCATTACAAAATATTTACAAATGAAATATAAATGACTATTTATTTATCTTTATTATTATAAAATGCTCCGCCCTCTACTGCTGTAACCTTGTTTAATAGGAACTCAGATGCCAATGTTCAAAGTATAAGAAAATGCCTGATATACATATAGGGAGCAGCAATGAGGAGTTATTGTCAGTATGTGAGTAGAAGTATTGCAAATGAAGCTGTCTCGCTGTAATCATAATCCAGATAAATATGAATACTTGATTGTATTCTTAAATAAATAACAACAGGGCGTCGGTTGCATTAGCACTGTTAATAACATCACTATCCGCTGGGTGGACGATCAGAGACACAACACCTTGTTTTTCCCACTCTGAGTGTTTCGCAGACGGAGGAAGTTTGATCCACCTCGGCTCCGGTAGCAGGAGCACGAGGAGGAGGAGGAGGAGGAGGAGGAGGAGAAGAGCATGACTGGTCCTCTGACGTGGAATATTTCCGTAAAGAGACGATGAAGGAGTAGCGGCGTGTGGCTCCACTTCTACCCCGGGACACATCGATTCAAGACGGGACCACACAGGCCAGAGTCCCGGTGAGAGCGAGGCAGAGGCGGGCTGACGGATCCTCACTCTCTCTCGCTGTGTCGCCCCCACCCGCCGCCTCCACAGCCATGATTAAAGCCATTTTAATATTCAACAACCATGGCAAACCACGGCTGTCCAAATTCTACGAGCACTACGTGAGTACCCTGGTATTTCTACTCTCTCCACAGCACCGAGGCGCGTCTGTGTTCCTCCGCCCCTCGGGTGCAGCCTGGGCTCCCATCGACAGGGCCCCGGCGGAGCTGCTGGAATACTTTCTCCTGCACATGTTTTCTCACATCCCCATCAAACACCCCCCCGAGCCGTGACCCCCCCCTCGCAGTCTGCATGAGCCATGTCCCCTTCCCATTGTGTGGGATCAGATGTCAGCACGAGCCACCTGAATTATTAATTAACCGTGTGCGAGGCGATCACGTTCCCCCCCTGCACGAAGCCACCCGGGTCCGGCTCAGGTCGGGCTCCAGTGCCGCTGCCCAGAGGTGGTGGTGGTGGTGGTGGTGGAGGAGGAGGAGGAAGAGGAGGAACAGTGAGTGAGTGCACCCTGTGTTTGTGTCACATGACTTCAGTGACGCCCTTGTGATGGACTCGTGCTCGCTCCAGTCCTCCACTTCTCACCCAGTTCCCCTCACTACCTGAGTCAGGTGGAGGGAGGAGATGACAGCTTATGCAATATTCCTTGCTGGACATGCTGTGTTGGCTTGTTCTCGTAATGGGATTTATTTCTCAAGGTTGGCTCCCACATCAGCCAGGTGGCCTGATTCTCGGCTGCAGCCACAAGAGTTTAAAGGGTCTTCTGGGGACCCGACGCAAAATTGGCCCGGGGGCTAGCCAGAACCCAGTTTAACACCCCCTCCGTTAAAGCGTCACTCTGTGGAATTGAGTGACCTCTAGTGGCGAGGCTGTGTGCTGCAGCTGGATACCGCTCGCCTCACTTTCCACTGATAGCTGGCACAAAAATTCCAAAGGTGTTTGGTTACAGAGAAAAAAAAAACATTCTATAAATCTGACTTCTTAGATTTCAGGTAAGAAATAAGATCTCTTGGTTCACTGGTTCATCAAATAGCTGCCAGTTGTTTTTCTGTAGTCCTGCTAATCCATTACGTGCCCACACAAGCTGTAAAAAAGCCGGTCCTGTTTCGCGTGATATCTTCCATTCTCAGTCGTTTTTGTTTGTTTCATGCAATACTGGGAATTATTATTATTATTATTATTTTTTTCTTTTCTGGCGTTTTATCGATCAAGCGCCGGTATCCAAGAGAGAAGCCAGCAGATGAATCAATAATTAAACCAGCCCTAGTTGCAGCCTCAGTGAAGTGGAGCGCACCGTCCTCCATGTTGTCTAATCTGGAGAAGAGATGAACATGTATGTGTTTCAGGAGGATAAACTGGAATTGACTGGATTATATATGGATGGTGCAGACACCATCTGCTGTCTTAAAAACCGAGGTGTTAAGATTACCGTCTGGATACACCACGCAATATTTCACACATCCCTTACTCAGCATTCAGTTAATTTAAGTTATCTGCCGTCAAGTCAGAGCCCCGGCGAGTGCTGTCCACATGCCGTGTGTGAGAGTCGGGGGGGTTGTCCTGCGGTGTGTTGCGTTGTGAGGTAGAGGAATAAAGCCAAAGCGTCTGTCCAATCAAAGAGGCACTTGTCAGAGGGCGGAGGGTGAAATATGGACGCACACAAACTCGCTCTGCGGAAATTGATGCGCCATCAATTTTCGCAAGGAAGCCGGGGAGGAGAACATCTGTGTGTTGTTGTTGTTGTTGTTGTTGTAATGGCCTGCTACAAATGTCCTTTGTGCAAAAATATGCAGGGAATAAAATCTGCAGATCTCAATAGGTTTTAAAGCCTTTATAGGATTATTTCCCTGCTCTGTTCTACTGGTCCCAGTGATGATAGGGTGGAGAGCACTGGGGGAGAGAAATGTGTGGCATGTAAAGAAGGTCAGGGACCTTTATTGAGTTCAAATCTAAAGGAAAAATTTGAAGCAAAAATAAAAAAAATGGAGACAAAGATAAAACCTAGAGGATAAGCACTGTCTCATTAAGCCGTGAGTACAGTAACCCTGCTGGTCCCGTGCTGCAAGTCACATGACCCATTCAGCCTGCTGGACGCCCTCTTCTCTCCTCGTGCTCGCTGACCTGCTGTGGACCCTGCGAGGACATCAGCACCCTGTGGTGAAGCAGCCTCAGCGTTAGAGCCGCACACACACACATGCGCATTTTCATGAAAACCCAGATGAGATCATAAGTTTTCTGATTACATTACGGCCTCCTCTCTTAAATGGACCTAATGCAGGAGACTGTTTGTCCCCGTTAGCTCAGACAGTCTTTATATGTCTTTTACTTCCTCTTTTAAGTCTTTTACTTTTAAGTCTTTCATTTCCTCAAACTCGCCTGAGGATGTTTGAAGGTTTAAACACAATCTCATCCATTTGCAAACAATGTGATTAGCTGGCCTTGATTCGGTTTGCACAATGAAATCATTGGCTGCATAGCCTGCGGGCCTGTGTATGTTTGAATATGACAAAGGAAATGGTAAGTATATAAATCCTGACCCCCCCCCCCTCCGAGCCAATGCATGTGTTTGAGGAAAAAAGCGGAGGAACCATTAATTTACCTGCCAACTGAATGAAACCGGAAGCCAAACAGTGTATTATTTACCATCTCATGTTTGCTGTAATTTCCTGTTTCTCGTTCCTCCGGCAGAGTGAAGACACGGAGCAGCAGATCATCAGGGAAACATTCCACCTGGTCTCCAAAAGAGACGAGAACGTCTGTAATTTCCTCGAAGGAGGACTGTAAGTGACGAGGCCCCCGGCGCCTCAGCGAGGAGTTTTAACTGGGTGGAAGTAAACATAACAGGAATTCATTTGGCCCTGTTGACGAAGGCTCAGAGGGCTTTGTGAACGTCAGTCAATACTAGCAATGTTTGCGGATCATTCATCATTCATGAATGTGGAGCTCGGTGTTGTTTTACATCAGGGAACTCCACCGCTTGATTTTTCTTTTTTTCTTTTTACACCTCTCAACTTGTCCAACTGTGTGACACCAAACTATCGCACCACGCTGTACAGCCAGTTTTACTTCATAGTACTGGAGTGCACATGATCCAGAGGGTTTACACCATTTCCTGTGAATCAAGCCTCACGCTCCCTCTTACCTAACCCGGTGAACCAGTGTTTGAACCGCCTGCCTCCCCTCCCGTCCTGCCGTTGTTCTCCCCGTGTCTCTGTGTTGTCTTTACTGCGTTACTGAAATGCCAGATCACGCTTGAGGGCAGAGAGTAGCATCCTCTGTGTATTTCTAAACTCCACTTTTGTGCCAAGTATTCAAATGTCAAACGATTCTTCGATCGGGAGTGAGCTCAGCGCGATGTCTCCTTGTTCCCTGCTCTCAGGTTGATCGGGGGATCAGACTACAAGCTGATCTACAGACATTACGCCACGCTGTACTTTGTCTTCTGCGTGGACTCCTCAGAGAGTGAACTAGGAATTTTAGACTTAATCCAGGTAACAGCTGACCAGATCACAGCCACAGTCCGTTTGAATGCTGTCTCTTAAAATCACCCCCACCTCTGTTTTCAGGTATTTGTGGAGACGTTGGACAAATGCTTCGAGAACGTCTGTGAGCTTGACTTAATTTTCCACGTAGATAAGGTACAAATACTTGTAATACTCAACTCACTTCTCATGATATGGACTATACAACAAATGATTAGATGATAGAATTGATGAGTATAGCCACAGAAAAAGACTTAACAACTATTAGACGCTGCTTAATTATTACCACTTTTATAAGAAGAGCTAATTATCTCTTGACCAGAGCTATTTTGAATCCATTTCTGGAAAAATATTAATAAAGTGCTGCTATTAATTTCTCTTTAGTGGGCTCCGTTAAATGGAGGATGGTGCATATTTCTAGTAATTTAACAAACTAAGACAAGATGATAATATGATTGTTTCTCCTTAGCTAAGGCTTTAAACAAAAAACTGCACATTGATAAGCACTGAAATACTTTCTATATATATTTATAACCTATTTATTTAATGTTTTGCATTGAGACACACTGGAAAAAAAAAACTGTGCATTCGTTTTCTAGGTCCACAACATCCTGGCAGAGATGGTGATGGGCGGGATGGTCCTGGAGACCAACATGAATGAAATCATCATGCAGGTGGATGCTCAGAACAAGATGGAGAAGTCTGAGGTAAGCGTGCCCACGCCTGTCCACTGTATGCGTATGACCTTACCTCCCTACTCCCCGAGGTATTGTATCTAGTATGCAGGCATGTGTGTATGCTGCACCCTGCATGCCACTCAACAGTGAACTTGTGGATGCTCCCTACCTTTTCCTGGGTGTTTGTGCTCCTCCTCTCCGGCCTCCTCTCTTGCCGCTGCCCTGCTCTCCAAGCAGACCAAGGCTCAACATGTTCTCTGCTGTATTAAAAAAACAAAACAAAACAAAAAACAGACTTTTGACATAACAGAACCAACGCATCTTCAAAATCTGTGACCGTTGATTCTCTCATATTCTCCAAATTTGACAAGTAGGTGTTTTTTTTCGACCCGCTCATAATGTTAGAGGAGAATGTGACTTTAAACGCTGTCCATGTTGAAGTAACTGCTTTCTTAATGTGCTCTGTAGACACCTTTAAGTCAGTGTCCTTGATGAGACTTCTGCTCTGTGCAGGGACATCGCTTTGCTTTCCATGCAGCTTCTGCCAGCAGATAAACATTCATTTACTCATCAGTAAAGTTTCTAATCCGACAGCCAGAGACAATTCCATGAAATCACATTGGTTTGCGTATTGTGTGTCGATATTTGGCCTCCACGCTCCTGAAACATAACTGCACTAATGATTTGGTTTTGTTCTCTAAATGACTTTTCGCTGCAGTGGCGAAAACACTGAAGCGATGTTTCTGGGGGAGGCGTTTTTTTTATTATTTTATTTTGCAGTGACAGACAGTCACGAAATTGATGTTGTGTTTTCCAGTGAAGGGTTCCGTCATTAGGGTGACATTAAATGTGTGCTCTGATGTTTGAATTGTAAAAGTTTGAGTGTGACCTACATGCACCTTTTTTAAACCTCTGAGCTGCACTGTGTCTTTCCTCTGGATTGATATTCTGTAAGCAGAGTCTTTTGCTGTTCTACAATCATCAGAGTGGCTCTGTCTCTTCCCTCTTGGACCTACCCTCGACCACAGTGTGTTTTTTAACACTGATGCTAATTCAGAATGACACTGTTCATTTATAGCGCAGTGTCTGGGGAACAAGGAGCAAGCTGTTCTTCATCCAATCTGGCAACAACCAATTAAGTGGCATCAGTGTTTTTAAAAAAATAATAATAATAATAATCAGGCTTATATTCATTCTCATGTCTTGATTTTTTTGCTGGAGATGTGGTCCATGATAGGTCCTATCACTTTTTTCTGTGGAGATAAACTATAATTCCTTTTAATCTGCTTTAACATTCCTCATTCCTCTTTTTTCCTGACCCTGTCTAGTTCTTTCCATTCTTCTCTCTCTTTACAGACGTTTATCTTTCAGTCTACCAGGCAGGACAGGTAGACACAGGTACTGCTAAATTTACAACCCAGTGCTGTAACCTTAACCAAAGTTTACTCCTCCCCCCCATAGTCTCCTCACATGGCGCTCCATGTAACAGTAAAGTGACATCACTAACATATGCAAGGAATCTTTCATGACAGACCCAAAAATGTGCCATTCTACTCTTCCTAACAAGTGACATGATCTCTTCCTGACCCTGTCTAGTTCTTTCCATTCTTCTCTCTCTTTACAGACGTTTATCTTTCAGTCTACCAGGCAGGACAGGTAGACACAGGTACTGCTAAATTTACAACCCAGTGCTGTAACCTTAACCAAAGTTTACTCCTCCCCCCCATAGTCTCCTCACATGGCGCTCCATGTAACAGTAAAGTGACATCACTAACATATGCAAGGAATCTTTCATGACAGACCCAAAAATGTGCCATTCTACTCTTCCTAACAAGTGACATGATCTCGTCGCTGCAGTGAAATTATCCCAGGTGGACAGGATGATGTAATATATATAATAATATATGTATTAAATCAGACTTAAAGTTGGTAATAAAGATGCTAACAGTTTTTCAGCGGAGCCAACTGTTGTCTCATGCTGCATATTTTTGCAGCGTTAATATTAAGTCTTAGCTCTAGCAGCAAAGCTTATTTCCCAAATTGTGAAAATTCTGCTTCCATCTTGTCCTCTAAACCAGACCTAACGTGACGTAAACCCACGCTAAAAATAAACCTCTACCGCTTTTACTCTGTGATGCTCTCTCACTGATGCCTCCCAGACGAGAGCCTGGGTGCTGCTCAATATTTAAAAAAGACTCCCTGACTGGCACAGAAAGTCAAACCATTGTCGTGCAGCTGGCATTACTATTTCTGTCCTTATGAGTCACCCAGCGTTTCATTAAAAACCCCACTATAATGGATCAGCACGGTCGGCCTCCCGGTGGCCCCGCTGACACTCTGCCTCCCCAGGGACTGAGCCCCCGTGCCGGATCAGCATTCCTCCATGTTAAGGACACGGTCGATTTTCCGTCCAACAGGAGTCTCCTTCATTCTTGGCAGAGGAGGGAATGTCCATTAGACAAATGGCCCATTGATATAATCCAGTGAAAATAAGGAGAGTGGATAAATCTACATTCCAGAAGCACTCAGAAGGGTCGCATCACTAAATGATTCCAAGGTGTTCGAACAAGGTCAAGAATGCGTAGCCTTTTGGTCATTTTTGGGTCTGTCTCTTAAAGATTCGGTCGGGGGTTCTCTAACCGCAGTGATTCTCAAATGTCAGCTCTCACCTTGAGTCGTAAAAACACCAAAACACTCACTCACTGTTGTTCATTTGCTTTCCTCTTAATTTAAAAGACGACATTGATTTGACACCGCTCCACATTGAGATTCATTGTGTTAGAGTGAAGTTGCTCCTCTGTCCCTTAGAATGGATCTCCCATGGTAGTTTAGCACAACTAGACTTACAACCTCCTGATGTCATCAATAGGGGTCACTATAGAAGAGTCGGTTGCACCATGTTCCTGTTCCTCTATTCATAAATGTGTATTTAGACAGAAATATTGTCGACAACAGTCATGCGTAGTCTTCGCTGAAGTAATCCCACCGACTACAGGTACAATATTGCCTGTAATATCATGGCCAAAGCTTACATGATGTTTAATGTGAGTCTGTTTATAAATTAAATTTGACACAGACGTTCTGTACACACCTATCTATCCAAACATCATTTCCGCCTTCACATCCAGCTCCATTTTTTTCTGCTTTACCAGTTCTCTCCTTGCATTTTTACTCCTTATCAGCCCTCAAGAGTCCAGTGGGTTCACTTTCCAAGCAATGCTGCCTTTTGTCCATTTGATGAATGTATAGTACTGCTCAGTACAAAAAAGAAACAAAACAAATAGTGAATGGCCCAGTACAGAATGTCCTCACAGTTGATTCATAATTGGCTCTGGTTGTGACGTAAATCATTCTAGAAGCAAATACTGCATGTGTGTATGAGGCTATGAAGGCATCTGAATGTACATTTGCACATGAGGTCTGTCTCAGTAGCTGTCAGTGCTTTTGCATTGTGTCAACAAGTGACTGTTGTTTTGTCTAGTACTTTGTTTAGCATTGTGTGAGTCTAATGTTCTGTGTCCGGTGTGTTGTCGTGTACAGCATGTTTCTTTTTTCTTTCTTTTTTTTTTTTTTTTAACTGACTGCGCCATATCTTATCAAACCTCCTGTGTGTGTTTTTGTGCGTGTGTGTGTGTTTTGTCTGTGTGTGTCTAGGCCGGCATTGCAGGAGCGCCTGCTCGTGCCGTATCAGCTGTAAAGAACATGAACCTCCCCGAAATGCCCAGAAACATCAACATTGGTGACATCAGCATAAAAGTGCCAAATTTACCCTCCTTCAAATAGCGGCAGCGATGCCCTGAGCCGGTGGACGTCAGTGTTTACCACGATGCAATCTGTTTACCAAAACCTCAAATTACCAACTTTTATCAAAGCTATACATGAGTTGAAGGTACTGTGTGGTTTGTTATTCCTAGTTCTGGTGTTATCACCATGTTTCTCCAATTAAAGAAGACTTATGTTTTACATTTTGTTGGTTCAACTTTTCTTTTTCTGTTTAAAATGAAGTATTTATTTATCAGTGGTACATTCCTTCTGCCTCATCTGAGGTTGACCCTCGATCAGCACAGATATGTGTTCAGTTTCTAACCGAAACTA
Organism: Pseudorhombus dupliciocellatus; assembly: GCA_016785235.1. NCBI lineage: Eukaryota > Metazoa > Chordata > Actinopteri > Pleuronectiformes > Paralichthyidae > Pseudorhombus > Pseudorhombus dupliciocellatus. The sequence goes on along the minus strand of JAFBJW010000137.1, from coordinate 2,528,394 downwards.
TTCCACCTTTACAAGTGTTTACTCAAAACGTGGCGGTAATGAAGTTTGGGAGCAGATGATTTGTCACGGCTATTCACGGGGAGGATATTCCATCTGTGGGGGGAACAAAAAGAAACCATTTCAAATACCAAATTGGAACAAGTCTGCTACAGTATTAAAGGCTATAGCTACTTTGTAAAATGAGAGCAAAAAATTAAGAATATTCTAATGCTGTGTGACTGAAATACAGATATACAAACATATAAAAACATATATATGTATGCTTAAACTTTCTTTTCTAGTTTGTATGCAGAAATATTTTTAATGATTTATCATGTCTTATAGGATAATTATTTTAATTTGAATCTGTGCTTGACCCTTTTCTTTTTCAACATAATAAATAATTAAAAACTGACTTGTGTTTGTCACATTTCTTCATTAAGTGTATTAAAGGTTAATATTTTCAATTTGTAATTATTATATGAATACAATATTTTGATTCATAAGCTTTCATAACATGTGAAAGCAACAACTTCTAAATTGTCCCTGGAGACATAAGATCTCATTAAATAAATGTGTAAAAATGTGTGGGTTGTCAGTGTGGCATTGTGTTATCAAAGATGTGAAAACAAATATGGTATCTGATGTTGACCTTCACTTTCACTGTCCGTAACAACAGGAGACTGTTATCTGTGGGCGTGACAAAATATTTATCAGTGGGTCACGTGGCATTGAGGTTATTGAAAATATGTTTTTTGAATTTTGCTTACACTAATATAGAGGATACATTAAAATTCAAAATATACAGATGAATCTGTCTGCCCCTGTCCGTCTAGCATTTCTCTGTCTCGCTCTGTCTTTCTATCGTCTGGTGATTTTTCGCGTATGATCCAGAGTTTGTCCAGATCTTGTTCCGTACTGACTTCTGCAGTTGCCTCTGACGCGAAGCTCTGACGGTCATGTGAGTGCTGACGTCAGACCAGGAAGTAGTGCGCTTCTGCTGCTGGTGCCGCTGACAGTCTTCATCTCCTCACCTCCTCATCTCGGCCCCAGACGAACATGACCGCCATCATTAAAGAAACACGAAGGTGGGAATCTTTTCTTCTCACTTCGCATCTAAACTCGGTGACGCTCGGGGGCCGCCATGTTAGCTCGTCCTGGAAGTTCCTCCACATGAAGTCTCTCAGTCCATCCGCAGGAACCCCCCTGAACACACAGCACGCTGCTCTGGTCTTTACGTGTTTACCTTTACATGTCATCCTGGTTTCTGTCACTGGAGATAACATATCTAATAACACCTTGGGGGATATGAATAAAGTAAATATAATAACCAAATATGTCAATTGTTTACTTCCAAAAACAGAGCTGTGGATTCAGGCAGCAGTGACCACCATATGATGAACTATATTAGAGTTTATTTTAATCTCTTGATAATTCTCCTGATTAATAGATACGTGTTGAACCATGTTTTGGATCGACACTTCTTTAGGGTCAGTGCCATGATGTTTGTTGTCCTCAGCAAGTCCTTTATAACTCCCACAATGGACTAATTTAGTATTACAGTTAAATGGGTTAAACAGATGGGCATCATTATGTTTTTTTAACCAGAGTTTGAACTTTGAGATGTTACTGCATTAGGTATTAATGCACATATTAACAGGCAATGTTCAATGTACATGACCTCATCTTACCGTTCACACTTGAACAGCTGACCTTACTTACCCTGTGCTGCATATTACAGCAGCTAGAAACGTCTACTGCTTATATTTCGTGTTTGTTGTCAGTGTATAGACATACCTTTGAATCTTCTGACAGTGACAGCTCTTTCATCTTTTACCTGGGCTGTAAACTCATTCTGTTTCTTAATAAGAGATCTCAGGAGACCCTCATCTGCCTGAAGCGCTGTCAACTGAAGGTGTCTTCATCTGCCTGATGAAGACACCTTCAGTTGACAGCGCTTCATCTGCCTGAAGGTCTATCATCCAAACGTTGCAATTAAACTCATTATTGCAAGTTAGGCAGCGCTGGATGTTGTTCGCCGCTTCAGATCCATTTATCCGCCTCATACACATCCGCCTCATGCAACAGACGTGCAGAGTGTTCTTCTGTTGCGAGCGCACTGCTGCCATTAACACTCACTGCTCTTCTTTCCACACAGCATAAAAGAAGCGGTGACTTTCATCAACACAATTGATGTGAACAAGTTCTCCAGGCTGATCTCTCGCATCATACAAAAGCTCCATCTGAAGGTACTGAGGCTGCACAATGTTTTCTGCACCGAAGACAAGAGGCTTTTGAGGTTTTTTGCCGTAAAGCTGCAGCACCAGGCAGAGCAGAGCATGAATAATGACTTGCTGGAGCGTCAGGGAGGCTTGGCTCTAATTAATGCACATGGCTGACACTGTTGATTATTCTGGTTTCACTCTGCCTGCTGTCAAAAGGTGTCAGTCATTCCTTTCAAAGAGCAATTTGTCCTCTGTCCTTTTACCTGATTAAAGAAAGGAATACTCCTGTGTTTAATTATAGAATATAACATGTACGTAACACTGAAATTTGTCATCTCTGGAAATTCATGGCTGCAACTGCAAACGCTCAAGACTCTGCATGCATGGCATCTGCAGGAGTTCAAAAGCCTTAGAAATAATGAATTAACTTTTCAAAATAATACAATAACATGCAAAGTTTTTATTTATGGAATATTCTTTTGTTTTCTTTTTGTTTTTCTGTATTTTTACTGTTTAGTTCTTGTCCATCTTAAATTAGTAGCACCTAAAGATTAATCACAATATATTTATTAATTTGTGTAGTGAATAATTATGTATTATTGACTCCAGACTCCGGAGTCTTGTTTCTTTCAAGGATCTTTAAAGCAAAACATTTGATCTCACAGGGAGAGAAGACGTTTAGTGAAGAGGAGGAGCAAAAACTTCAGGTTGCTCTCTCACTGGATAAACAGGCTCTCAATCTAGTCCTGGAAACTGCTGCCTTCATCCTCGAGCAGGTGAGTTGAGGTCACCTGACCATCAGCCCCCCTTACAGTCTTTGCCGAGTCAGAGGTTCCTGAATTGTTTGTTTTTGTTTATGTTGATTTGAGGGATCAGATATTAGATGTAACAGCGGTGCAGTGTAGCAAAAACACAACGTAATGTTTTCAAATGTTTGGGATATGAAAAGCAGGAACTATGACCCACATCCGCTTGGACTAGTTCCAATTAGCCTTAGTTTTACATTAATCTGCTGACATTGATTAAAATGAAAATAAAAAAATAAATATATGCAAGTACCAGTTTCTCCAGCTGGGGTCACTGTTGTATTGACAGTTGTAATGTTGCAGCACAGGTGTTGGTTGTATAAAGAAGATCATTGTAAAAAGTTGTTGCTGTGGAACATCAACAGTGTATATAACATAAAATGGATCTGTGTCTGTCCCCTGCAGGCTGTGTATCATAATGTAAAGCCCGCCTCTCTGCAGCAGCAGCTGGAGGCCGTTCATCTGAACCCAGACAAGGCCGAGGTCTTTTCTCAAACCTGGGCCTCTGCCGGACCCGAGCTAGTGGAGAAGCTAAAGCACAACATCTTTTCCCCAAAGAAGGTACTGAACCCTGCCCCACCTGATGAATCCCCTCCCAGGCGGAGAGGTTCAGGCTGCTCCTCTCACTGTTTTATCTTTGAACTCATTTGGTGAGACGTTCCACCGAGCTGAGAACCAGACTCTCCGTATTAAGGATGACCTGCTTTCGTGTGAGTTCGCTCCAGCTGCTTTACAACGTCTCCTTTCACAGCTCACACTATTTGTCAGAGCCATTTTCAGAACGTGTTCCCTTCTATGTCTTTATTAAGCGGTGGCATTTCAAACAGTGCTCCTTTAAAGTCGAAGGTAATTTCCGATCTAAGGCAGAGTAAATGTGCAGCGTGTACGCATCAGTCACATCATGCAGGAGTTGATGCTGCTGCCTTACTTTTCAAAGATCTCGCCTTCCTGCGTCTCACAAGTTCTCTCTCCACTACCCATGAATTGAATAGACATATCAAGATTTAGTTGAGTTTATTATTACTGGACCGACACCTTTGACATTCAAATCTGTGGGTTGTGGATCAAAACTCTTTTCAGTATTAAAATCTATATTATATTCATTCTTGATATTAAAGTTTCCTGTGAATATATATGCATAAAATATATGAAATGTGTAAACATTATGTAAACACAGACCCTATTTAGAAGCAAAATTAATTGATCAGTTACTACACTGTTTTTAGATTTGTCAACTACACTGTATGTAAAACATAACTTGATTTATCATTCCAAATGTAATAATTTGCGTACTCTGAAAGTGTAAAGTAACACATCATAAAGTTGTGGCGTTGATTCATGCTAATGTGGATGTTGTTCCAGTCGTGAATAATGTGTCCAGGCCCTTCCTCACCTCACACCTGTCCTCGTCCTCCTGCGTAAGCGTCCAAGCCCAATAAGTCACACATGGTTTATTATTATGGCCTCTCTCTGCATCGTAAAACACTTAACTGTCCTGCCTTGACTCTCCACTGCTAATCCATCACCCTGCTACAGCTGACTGATGAGGCCCTGCTCGGTAAATCAATTTGGTGTTTTGGAGGGATTACAAGTTTTCTCACATTTACAGATGTTGGAGAAAAGTTGGGATGACAGAATGAAACTTCAAAGCTCTGCAGAAGTAAATGCTCTGGCCAGCGATAAGAACAGGATTCATGGCTGCGATAACACAGGGACATTGCCGATGGATAAAAACTTCTGTATGAATTTAACTTTCATGAATTAGTGATTTGAATAAAATCAATCTAAAGTTGAGCACAAATGCAAAAATAGGCGATAGTTCCAAAATATGACAATTTATGATTATTAATTCAGAAAATCTTGTGACTGTAAAAATCATTCTCAGCTGCTGCCCTGCAGTTGGCAGTCGGCCGTTTGAAAGTGTGTGTGTCTGTCACAGCTGTGTAATTACAAAATAAAACCTGCTTCCTCGTGTGTTTTTCAGCTGGAGTTTGTAGGCTGGCAGTTAAACCTGCAGATGGCCCAGTCCAGCCAGGCCAAACTGAAATCTCCAAGTGCTGTCCTCCAACTGGGGCTCCGCAAGGAAGACTCTGAGGTATGAACACACACACACAGTATGAATAAACACACTTGGCGGCGTATAATTAATCTTGCGCTGCTTCTCCTTTACCTTCAATTATCTGCTTTAAACACCAAACCACCGTAATCACAGACGTTTTCTGTGTTTGTGCTTAATGACGAGCGTCTCCAATCTGTCCCTCTCTCTCTCTCTCTCTCTCATTAAATAGATGTTGATCCCAATGGTGTCTGGTTGACCCAGAGGTGCATGTACATCTGGCTCCAGAGTGAGCGTAGTGTAAAGACTAGAGATCAGGGAGCTTGTTATCTGAAACCTCGAGGGTTCCTTTGTTCTCTTGAGATTCGCTCTGTAGCTAGAATTAGATGGTGTAAAGCAGGGTCTCATTGTAACTAGCACTGGACTGTGCCCAAGCATTCCCAGGATCCGGCCTTATTTACAATATCCTTTGGATCTAGTGTAGTTGTTTACTGATTATTAAATGTTTCCCTATTTATATTTCAGTCTTTGCATGGCGATATTAATGCTAATTTAAAACAAAGCACTGGATTGATCATTTTGTGGCTGCAATGAAAAATATTGGTAAATATTTGTGGTAATAGAGGAAAACATGAGAGCAACAAGATGCAATTATGATTTTAACTAAGATTTCGGTTTTCTCTCATTTGTATTCAGTAGAGTTTGTTTGATTAGCCAGTTCTATGTAGTTACTCTCTCCCTCACTCACTTCTCTTTTCCAGTGGATGGTGAGTTTGACACCCAAGTTGTTTTTTTTTTTAATGATTCTCCATCTTTGAAGTTTGTGGTTAGCTTGAAATGCTTAATCTGGAGTTTATGTATCGATCGTTCTGACAACCTTAAACATGCGCACACGCAGAGTGAGATTACCATCGATCAATTGCTGTTGATGTTTTGACAAATATTTCAAATATATTCCACAGGATCGCTGTTTTTTTTTGCATGCAAACTGAGATTTCTCTGTTATGATTCCCACCCGTTGGACAGGCTTCTTTTTCTTTTTCTAACGGAATGGTGGGACTGATTACCTCCCGAGCCTGGATACTGTTGTTCCAGCTGACTAGTCAAGTGTCGTTCTCGCTTTGTGTTCGGTCCCTGGAGAGTGTGGGCTGAGCCTAAACGTGGAATTAGCCATGACATATTCAAATTGCTGCTGTTTTAAATGCAGAGCCTATAGGTGTAATCTTTAAAGACATTTTTTTCTTTATCTTTGTGAAAATGAAATCGGACAGAATTCTTTTTTTATTGGAATATTTTCTTCCCCGTTTTCCCAAGGCTGGCAAAAAGAGGCATTAATTTATTTAAATCCACTTAGACGATTCCCCTGGTAGGAGGATGTAACTGGGGGTCTTAAACAAGGCATGTTAATTGCGTGTAGGGTTAAACTCCAGTGAATGTCTGATGTGAGGCTGCAGGAGGCGCTGTTGTCTCACAGTTTGGAAACCTTCCCTCCAGCAGTAAATTACCTGAGAGGTGGATATGAAACCTGGTTTAACTCTGTTCATTTTCATCCATCAGTGTCTCAGCGATTACAATAAGTTTGTTTTCCCCCAGACTCTCACACAGAATCGCTCAGTGCAAACTTTCCGCATCCACAAAACACAGCGAGGGCCAAGGAGTAAATTAGTTGTGACTAGGAACGACATTAAGCCTTGTGTGCTATAATAATTACTGTGCAGAATTACACACACCCGCACTGGGAAGGCAAAACTGCGAACAGGAGAAGTTGGTGGGATTAAAGGTGATGGAGGAGGGAGGAGGCAGGAAGGCGGTGGGGGGGGGGTGTATAAGGATGTAAGGGGACAGGAGGTGGAAAAACAAATGAAAAAGGATGCGGGGAGAAAAATAATGAAGATGAAGAGGGTGAAGGAAGGAAAATGAGGGAAGGAAAGGAAGACGAGGGTGGCCTTCTGTAGAGTATTGATTGCTTGACCAACCAGCCTCCTCCTACATTTGGACGCTTTTGTATTTTTCACATTTCCCCAAACAACATGACATCCAAAATCTACTGTGCAGTGGAGAAAATACATATTTAGAGAAATTTGTGGACTGCAGTTTGGGATATTTTCTGTATTTTCACTGAAATATTTGAGGTGGGGATTTTCTTTCATGTCATCTCTCCTCTGTGCCTCCGAACTTGTGCAGTGGTGACATGCGTTAAAATTATAGATCACTGTTTCTGCCTCAGTGGAGCAGTCAGCCCCCCCAGAGGAGCTGCTGTTTCCTCAAACTCAATAAACACTGGCTTCAGTAGAGAGTTGATGTAGCGTGGAAGCCGTGCGGTACATCCACACACAGGTAACTGTCCTCTCACTCACCCATTCAATGTTTCAAGAGTGACGTCTCGAGCGAGGACGAGTGGAAATAGCCTTTTTCGTGGCAGACATGTGAGACCTGTTGCATATTTTGTTTGGCGAAGCAGCTGAGACCCAAAAAAAGAGCAGAGAGTTCGATCTGCCTCCAGAAAGAAAAGAAAAAGTTGCAGTAGAAACAGGATCTGAGGACAGGACGGAAGGAAGACGAGCATGCAGAGGAAGGTTATGAGAAGGATGAAGAACAGAGGGGGAAGAAGATGAGGAAAACAGGAGACGGAGAGATGACATTGAGAGAGGATGAAGAGGAGGGTGGGGGAGGCGACAACATGGATTAAACTTGAGGAGAGGCGCATGGAGGATTTTTATTTTCTCTTTCAAATCACTATGGACTAATGGCAGAGAACTTTCCTAAATATTGTTGTTTACTACCTTGTGTATTCTTGTTTTGGGTAATAATGGGAGCACGTGGGATGTCTCTGTACTTCAGGCAGCTGCCGCTGTTGACGGTTTTGGGGTTGCTCATTGGTTAACACATTAAAAACACCAAGAATCTGAGCAGTCATCTGTAAAGTAGCTGTTTGCTAAACTATCTTCACCACAGATGAGCACGTGCAGTTCTTTTCGAGCTGCACATCCCTTGAAATAATAAGTACAAGATCTACCCCTTTTATTTCTAGTTTCCAGAGGTTTGGTCTTTGAGGGATGAAGCTTTTATACGTATGTGCTCACACTCAAGCAGCCAAGATAACAATGCACCCAGTTAATTAAGTTGTCCTGCTGTGCACTCAATTTTATAATAATTTCAACGCAACTTAACAACTTTACTTTCTTACACTTTTCTCCTAGTCCTCCTCTCATCTGTGTGTGTGTCTCATGGGACCTCAAAGATTTGCATAATCTTCAATGTGTGGATTGGCCTGTGAGTGTCATGGGCAGCTAAACCAAAGGCATGAAGACTAGCAAAGTCTAACCAGATAGAGGTCAGCGTACAGGGCTACAATAGCCCACAAAGGTAACCATAACTAACAGTTGCAGCATTAATCTGTGCAGTGTACAGCTCAAGGTGCAGTATATCACAGGCACAGAAGAACAAAAGAGAGAGAGAGAATGAGGCTTTTAATAAGTTGATATCATCCTTTTAGACAGCAGTTAAGGCAGCGGCACCACAATCTGTCTTTGTTTTCCAAAAGCTGCACCGATAAGTCATTCCACGGAGCGAGATAGTGCTTGTGGGCACCATCATGCACCACAGTAGACATAAGAGCTTCCTTATTCGAGAATTATCCAACAGGCAGGGATCCCACATCACATGGAGGAAGTTCCCAGGGACCCTCGGAGGGCAAAAGGATCTAAAGGGAGTCGTCTGGCTCAGTGGTCCACAACCTTTTGGAATTGGAAAGGAGATATGAAAGTCAACTCGTGTCCCCTGCTGTAAGGTCACGTAGTTGTAGCAGCTCAAAAGCTTTTAGGGTTGGGTGGCTAGAATAACCTTTCGTTGCCTGAGGAGACGAGGCTGTTATTTCGGAATAGTGCAAAGTAGCTTTTCATATTTGTTTTTCTGATGTTGATCTTTTAAGGACCACCCACCCATTTTGTAGCATCACTGATTTCGCGCCACACTTAGTTTGCTGTACTCCAAAAGAGAGACTTAATGGAACAGAGAGCTGGCTCGCTTTCTTTCTCTCTGTCTGTTCCCTTCATCTCTCCCTCTGTGTCCCTTGCTGTCATTTTGTCCCACATTCTTCACAGTATCCATTTTCCCTTTTAATCATAAACATGCAAGCACACACCCCAACGTCTCTCTAATGAGTCTGAAAGTTGAAACCCCTCGCAGTGGTGTCTCTCTCCCCCTCTGTCTCTGTCCTGTGGCATCAGAATGAGCCACTGCTCCGCCGACCAAGGGTAGGGTGACATTTATAATACAGAACATCCACTTGCGAGGCAGCCTCTGCCGATTTCAATATTTATTGTGGACATGCCAGGCCACAAAGGCACGGGGGTAAGAGCTAGTGAGCTAATGTAGCTTCTGCACGCTGGCTCAGACTTCAAAGTATATCTGCTGCTGATAGCTTCAGACAGATTTGATGAGAGTTGATAAAGCAAAGCTCTTGAGTTTCAAACCACAGAGAGAAAGAGAGCGAGAGAGAAACGACTTAGCGTGGCTTCAAGACAAAATCCCAAACAGAATTTTCTTTTTTTAATTGAATATGCCGGACAGCCTGAAAACAGCTGCTTGAAGATGCCTTTTTTTGTGAAATAATCAACAAATATATGGTAAAGAAAGCGCAGATAGATAAATCAGTATTTAAATTAGGTCGTTCTAATCAAACTAAAGTATTGTTCAGTTCATGTGAAGTTAGTCGTCATCAAATTGTTCATGGGGAGGCGTCTGTAGCATCCTGGCTGCTATTGATTGGGCTTAAGTGCTTCTAAATTGTCAGATCATATTTCTGCCTGATCGGAGTGTCACAGCATTTTTTAAAAACCTTTTCACTCCACCTCCACTCCTTTTTCATAAATCCACAAAATACATTTCATTATGCGATTTTTTTCTTTTATTCTCTTAAACATGAGTGAATCTTTTATTTGTTGTTTGGAACATTTTGTGTCAAGCTGTCCTCAGCTAGTTCCCAATTTTAACTAATTCTAGTCAGTGGGAACCTGCTTGTTTTTTGATATCAAAGCATTAGACATGAAAGACTTCTCTCCTTGTGATTCTAATTTAGTTTTCCTCTGTTCTGGCTTGCAGCACCAGCGCTGTAGTCACAGAGGAGCGGAAGCTCTTTTGTTTGAAAACACACAACAACTCACACTTGCATGGGAACGTGCTCACACTCACGCACATCGAGCCCTCCCAGCGAAGGAGGTGACTTTATTTATTACCGCTGTGTGATGAGGAACGCAATTAAACATCTCATTTTGACTTCAGTGAGGAGGTGCTGCGATCAGAGGCTCCCCGAGCGTCCCTCCCCGTCTCACGTGTCTCCGTCATGTCGGCAATGCCAGCAGCCACAGCAGCAGGCCCCAACTTTGAAGCAAAGTCAAAGCTTTCCTCTGAAGAGCCGCGTAAAGCCTGCATTCTGCCTCCCACATGCTCGGGCTGCGTAGACCCCGCAAACAAAACACCCGGAGCAGATCCAACCTTTCCATTTATCATCTTGGGGATTACACCAGCTGATCAATATATTGGAGGGCTCTGATGTAAATGCTACCACGTTCAAATCCTTCACACGAAGCCACCCACCAGCCATGGAGGACAAAGGCAGCTTTGTTTCAATCTCTACTTGCCTTGCTCTACATGTCCCGAGATGCTTTGTCGCTTTGTGTGCCCATCTTTTTAAGGGTCTCCCTTTCTCCCTCCATCCCTCTCTGTCTCCTTCTCCATCTCTCGCTCGCCCTCCCCCTTTCCCACTGGTGATTTGTTTTTCTGCTGTGGGATTTGGGATCCCATTCATCGAGGGCACATTGTTCGGCTCTTATCCAGTCCAGAGAATGGGACTGTGGGTGCTCTCGTTTGCTCCCTTCTCCTCCTCTCCCCCTCAGCTCCTCGCCACCCCGCTCCTTGCTCCTTGCCATAAGATGATGTCATGGCTTTTATTTGATCTGGGGGTACCCATTGATTTTCTCTCCCTATTACACACTCTCTATATCTCCCTCTTCCACTCACCCCACCTCCCCCTCTAACCTCCACTTCTGTTTTTCTCCACGAGTCCCTTTCCCAGATTCTTTAGCCTCTCAAAAGGCGCCTGGGGGATTTGGGGATGTTTGGATGTTGTTTAGTACACCCACGGAACATGCTTGACGGCCAGATAGCGAAGCCATCAACCCCACAAATCCAACTGCAGCTCCCATTTAAATCTCATTGATTTAACATCCCTCTTTTATTCCTGCATCTCCCACTCCTGTGATCAGCTTTTATTTCTCTCTCGTTATTCAGCCTGTTTTGTTTCCCACCCTGTTTGTGAAATAATCATTAATCCCCCCTGATAATGTGGTGCCATTTTGCCATAGCCGGTAGCGATGGTAAACGGGTGCTTAAGACTGGGAGTTTCAGATGCATGTGGTTTCTTTCTTTCGTTTCTTTTTTTTTTTTTTTTTCTTTCCCCTCTTCATTTCAGTTTTCAGTCAGAGTTTATTTTCGAGAGGCTGCCTTGCCTCCTGGCTGAACTGTGCCGGGGTGAGAAATCTATTTCAGTTTAAACAAGATGCACTGATTGCAGAAGCATGCAGCCAAATCACATCCATTCATTCCATTGTAAGCTGGCTCATTAGCATACACAGTGTAAAAGAAAAAAAAAAAAAAAGCGCTGTAGGTTTTTCATGGAAATGCAAATATTTGCTATAAAGCAGCAATATAATTACACCATGAACAGGTATTCATTCTTATTTTGCTGTGGGAGAGATGTGCTTCATTTCATGTTGACAGCGGCTGTCTTTGTCTGCTTGCATGACGCTGTGACGGGGTGTAATGGCAGTGAAAGGATATGAGCCATAGGCATCTTCCCTTGAAATAATGATTATAATGAGTGGGTTGGAGCCTGGCACTGTTGTCATCCCACTGCAATGATAGGGCACAGAGTGCTTCCTCCGCCTGTATCAACAAATTGTCAGCAGCGTCAAACTGATCACCCAGCCTCTTTGATGTTAAACTTGTATTTGACGGTTGGGTTGAAAGCTTAAGTATTGCTTTAGGAAACTGTCTCAAGGTTACGAGTGGCATGTATTTGGTATTGGGCTCATTATCATTTTTACAGGATCTGCAACTATCTTGAGTTTTTGGTCCTGATACTTTTTTTCGCCAATATCTTACATCCACGTCTTTTCAGAAGTTTTTGGAAAACAGAAACAGCTCCGATCCTCAGCTTTTGCTCGGGATTCTTTCAAGAGAGCAGTGTGGATTGGTCTCCAGAGTTTCAGCAGAGCTCCAAGCAGAATACACAAAATCTGTGGTTATGCATTAAAAATGGAAGGAAATAGTCCTGGCATGGAAAGATAAAATTGAGCTTTGATGCATAGTGTTCATTAGGGCTTCCTCCACACCAGCCTGGTTGGGTCCGGAACTTCTGAACCATATGAAGTGGTTAATTCACAAACCAATCACACATAGAGTTGAAACTTTCTGTTTTAAGACAGACGATGATTTTTTGAGAAAATCAATTTTTTTTTACTTAACACAAGGAATAAAATCACTGTATCTGTAAAGCAAGAACTTCAAAAGGCAAAACAGCACAAAATTATGATTTAAAAAAAGCAAAGATCGGATTAGTTCGTGGAAACCAACAACATCAGTTCTCCTCGGTGCTCTGACTCCTGACTCAACTACGATATAATTGTCAACTTTTGTAATTCGATTTTTTTTTTTGGCTCAAATAGAGAGACAAGCAATGCTCTCCTTCGTTTCTCACTCTCTCTTTCTCTCTCTCTCACACGCACACACACACACACACACATTTTTGTCCTCCTAGTGTAAGAGAATGACAGTGTCTACATACCACCCGGGCATGGGGTGGCTGCCTTGACGATCCTCCAGCTCTGCCACATCGTGGAAAAAACAGGCCTTACAGTTGTGAACAGGAGCAGCGACTCGTCTTGTGCAAGCATTCTCTCTCTGTCTTTCATTCTCACTCACTCACACAAATGCAGAACCACACAGAGCTCAGTTGCCCATGACCCCCAACTCCAACCTTGTGCCAACCTAATACATTAAAATGCATACTGTTTCAAACTGGAGGCCTTGGCTGAAGGGGTTGAGTGCCCACTTATCCCAGATCCTGGCCCACCGATGGCTGGACGAGGCCGACGCTACAAGATGTTGCCTAGCTTCAGCTTTTATTTAAGCCACCCCACACACATTTAGAAGATTAAGGTTTGACACAGCTTGTTGAGGCGTTGTTGGAGTAAGCAGATTCAGGCTGAATAGAAAGTTTGAACAGAGAAAACTTTGGTATTTACTTTTAAAACTTTTAATCACCGGTCGACACAAACAGAGCCCGAATCTGAAATAGATATATCTAATATTAGTTTGTGATGGGTTGAGCTCAACACCGATCTGTAACAGCTTCTCGTGGCAGCTTCTTCAGTTAGAGCATCATTTTCCAGCGCTGTTGGGAAGTCGACTGAGTTTACTGGCTTGGCAGCAGAGGCTGGAACATGACAAGGCACCTTCTCTCTGTCTCCATATCAGGCGGCGGTAACTAGCTGCCACAGCCATAATCATCTTGTTACGGCTCGCGCGCGGCCCGTGTTCCATGACTTGTTTATCTTAGCGCTCAAGCTGCCGAGCGTCTTCTCTCTCCCTGGCTCTGCGACGCGGAGCGTCTTGATTTAGAAGCTCTTAAACAAAAAATTTATTTTGGGTTCATGAAAAAGACTGAGGGATGAATTTGAGGAAATTTGAGATGGTGGAGAAAAAAAAAAAAATCATTTGTTTTTCCACCACAGCGGAGTGCAGCTCTTAGAGAGGTGATTATCCAACACATGCTCTCCTGCGACTTTCAAATATGAGTGATACATCTGTTCAGTTGCCTCTTCAGAGCAAAAGAATTCAGATGATGGGCCTCACGTTTTAGGGTTGAAGATGTGAAACACAGAGGCCGGGGTAAGAAACCTCACCCACACCTTCACGTCTTTCTTTGAGTTGACTTCATTAGTCAGTGAATTGACTTAAGTGCAGGTGTTTTAATTGACTTATTGCTGTAATTATGTTGTCGACTCGTGAGGCTGCGCCAGTATAATGCGGTGAGTGATTAAGGTTTAACGGCAGCAGCCTGGGACTTAATGTAGCCTTGGTTAACAAGTAGCATTATTAGCCTCCGTCACTCAAACGTCAGAGCACAGCTCGATCAACTAAAACAAGATGTAGCTGCCTCCGGTGACCTTCACAAAATCTGCAGTATTGATATGAAGTGATGGATCTAGTGCGGCGCATGCATCAACCTTGAAACTGAGGCTCCATCCCCTGAACGTGACTGAGCAGACTGATTTTAATGACTACATTTAAAAAAAACTGCAATATGGTGGCACACTTACCTGGGCTTTATTTTAACCTCATGGCTTTTACAACGGGAGGAAGAGGAGACACGTGTTTATATGCTGTATATGCCGAAAAGCTAGCATTTTGTCACCACTAATGACAGAACAAGCAGAAGAAGATAGTTTGCTCTTGTTTTGATGTTTCCATTTTGACACGCTTTGGGAAAACAAGCTCGAAAATGTTTGCCTCTGACGTTCCAGGTGTACCTTCCTCATCAGTGTGGGCACGGCCTTAATGCAAGAGCTGAAATCCTTGTAAACAGTAATCCTCGGATAAATAGTCTGCAGAGGCAGCGCTCCCTCTGCCCACGGATAAACTGGCAGCTGTAGTCGTTCCAATTCAGGGTTCGACAGTTTCTAGGTGCTTAATGTGATTTGTCTGCTTTCAGGGTTTGCACCTTCCGTCTCTGAGGTGTGGGTGGTGTCAACAAACAAAGTTAAAGCACCACACTATTTCTAACCATTTCTTGTTTTTCTTTATCCAGTCTTATTCAGATAAAAAGCACTTTTTAAATCAGTATTTCTCTGCTTGGTCCCTGTATTTGATTCTTTGTTCGTCTTCCCGCGTCTGCGTTTCCTCTCTGATCACTTTGTTAATTGCTGTGTCACTCTTCATTCTCCGTCTCTTGATTGTGTCTCTTTTTCTTATTTTCCGCAATTTCCTCGTCAGCCCAGCAGTTAGACATCACTGAAAACATGACATGTATTAGCGCCTGTTGCTTTTTCAATTTTCCTTTTACAAATGGAAAACCAGAAAAAAAATCATTGCTAATTTGATTCTTAGAGTTGAAATAAAAGATATTTTCTCTTTCATGGTCAAAAAGAGATGAATGAAATTAAAAAAAACTGAATAAAGAATCAAATGAATTGCCAGAAATTGAAAACATTTTTTTTCTTTTTTCATATTCTGCAACTAGAAATTTATTTTTGTATAATTAAAGTGCAACACATCCAGGATTGTCAGACCATGCTGCTTTTTTCCAGGAATAAAAACAATCTCGAGAAACATTTTGAACTTAAAAGTGATTCTGAGATGTCTAGCTGAATGTGACATGACTTAAAAGCACTAATTTGATGTTTTGATGCTGACATGTCTCGAACTGTTGTGCACGTTTACATTTGAACTCCAACACTCTCA
This sequence comes from Pseudorhombus dupliciocellatus, assembly GCA_016785235.1. Classification (NCBI taxonomy): domain Eukaryota; kingdom Metazoa; phylum Chordata; class Actinopteri; order Pleuronectiformes; family Paralichthyidae; genus Pseudorhombus; species Pseudorhombus dupliciocellatus. Next base: position 2,512,804 of record JAFBJW010000137.1, on the reverse strand, counting down.
ACTTCTGCCCTCTTCCTCTCGCACCGTCTGCTCTGGATTGTGTGAGTCGAGGGGAATGAATGAGAGGAGAAACGTAACGGGTGGGCAATTACAGAAAAGGCTATTTTTGGCCGCACTAAAGGATGAGTCACAGTGAGACGTGAAAGGACAAGAAATTATCCCTCCATCCTTATGAAAATCTTCTTTTTCCTCCACGTCGCTGCCACATCCAAGCTGTTCCCGACATGTCATTATCTTGCCATCGCTGCAGTCACCGCTCCATATCTTTATCTGACCAAACTCTTTTTAGTCTCTCCCTCCACTCAGGTTTGTTCCTCACATCTTAATCAACACAGCTCCCCATCTGCTTGGCTCATTTGTCCTTGCGATAATTGGAGCAGGAAAGCAAGAGCCCTTGACAGTTTGTGTGTTCAGCGCGCCACATATGTCAGCCGCTATCATGAGCATGTTGCATTTTAATTACAGAATATACATGTCCCGCTATAACGGAGGTGCCCAGACTGAGGCTCATGGGATCAGTTCGTTAAAGAAACCCGTCAATCACAAAATCTCAGTGCGCTGAATGAATAGAAGCAAAGTTGATTTTTATCAACCACGCGGAATGTGATAGCCTGTCAGATGTCAGCTGAAACAGACACACGATGTCAACAGATAAGAGCGGCTGCTGTGTATTTAAGAACACCAGTGAGTTTTATTCCATGGCCCTGCTGTGGGTTTAGAGCTCAAAGACCAAATTATTTCCATTTCCATCCTGATCAGATTGCCTGATTTGTCTGCAACCCCCCCCCCCCACATCCTCATGCAAAGTTGTCAGCACCAAGCAATTTTTGTCACTTTCTAAAAGTGAAAATCCGCGGTTTGTTATTTTCCGTGTGCACAAACAAGTGAAACTGCACAAATGCCTTTGAGGAAACTTTATGCAGATAATACAATTTGAGCAGCTCATCATGTGCTTGCTGTTTGCAACAGCCATAGAAACTTTAGGACCATAAATACGGTTTACTCCGCACAGCACTTCATGTCAGCAGGTCTGCAAGTCTAAATGTGGGAAAACAGTGATTTTCTATTCATCTGGATTGATATGTACAGTCTAAAACATCGTTAGATCAATTCCGTCATTGTATTTATTTGCAGATGTATTAGTCCTCAAATCCTTTTTGCACCTTTGTTTAGAATAAAAATCAATTGAATTTCAGCTTTGGCAGAGGGACCTTTCTTCTGTGTATCTCTCATTAATGCAGAAGCTTTTGATTGTAAGACATGGTACAAGACTCTTTATTTAGCAGAGATGGGTGGTGAGTGTGACTAATACGACATCGCACCAAAACAAACTTCCTCAGACAATGGGAATAAATGTTGCATGTTTCCTCAGAGAATGATTGGAGCTTGAGTTTCTAAATATTGTATGATTGTCCTTTGCGTGAGCCCGGGGCTGATTACAGGTGTCTTTCACAACCAAAGAAATGTGGGAAGGTGTTGAAAGAGGCTTTGTTTTTCGAAGGAGACGGCACACTGAGTCACATTGTGACTCGCTCACATGTCTGCATGTCGGTTTCTTGTTGATGTGGGTCAGAGAGAATCCACCAAGGCGGAGAAAGAAAAAGAGACGGAGAGGAAATCTAGTGTACCTTATCCCACATGTGGCTGTCAGCTGCCTGCCTGACAGACCGCGCGCTCTTGTCTGCATCACAGTCTGTAATACGTCTTATTAGCAGGTCGGAGCTCCACGGCTATATTTTGTGGAAGCTTTAGCACCCACTGTGTGGGTTCCCATGTCTGATGAGGGCCGCACACACACACACACACACACACACTGTTCTTTGTCTAGGGATCGCGTTATGAATTATAGATTCAGGAAGCTGCTATGAAATGTCACTATCTTGGGTTTGGCACAAGATACACGAGAGAATAGACGACGCACACATGACCATGCATGGATGGAAAAGAAGGGAAGTGCATATATTTTCTACAGCGTTCACATGTAATGCAAAGCAGTTGCCAGGGCTTTAAACACACACACACACACAGATTTAGACAGACAATTGAATGTCTAAGTCGTTACTGACGCTCACCTTTCGCCCAGTCACAGTCACTGTGTATAAATCATATCCTCACCAGCCGGTGGGCACGAGCACGTGCCATCTTGTTTTCCTCCTACTTTAATTTAATCTTAATTATAGGATTAAAACACACGTTCTCAGCAGTAGGTTTTTACACCTTTTGTCAAAGTGGGGGACGTGTTCCAAGGTATGTTTGGCATCTGTCGAGATGTTCAGGGTTCTCTGTGCGATGGGTTTCTTGTCTGTCATGTGACCACATGATGTTGCCGTGCCTGGTGTGGGTGGGGGTCCTCTCACACGTGTGTCCAGTTGTGCGTTTGAGATTCAGTTTAGCCTTGTGTCTGATATTGGCAGAGCGAGTTGATTTTTCTGGGCTTGATTTGTTAAAAGTAAGCAGTCATGACTTGAACAAACTTCTGCTATTTCCCAATCCGTCTGTTAAACACATCAATCGCAGATGGGTAAACTTAAAACGGCCCCTGTTACTGAGGCTGTCCCTGCACGCTTGTCTTGTCAACAAAGAGTTTATTCTAGATATTCTGTTATTCATTCTACCTTCACGTGTTTTCAGTTATCCGGCAGGACTGTTGGGCTATTGTCTGACTCCTTGCATTTCTTTACACTGTCTGACTCAACTGAAGCGACGTCTTTGCGGCCCCACATCCCACAAGTTATAATAAAGTGGAGTTTACCAGTTTTTACATGTTTCACCTCGGGTCAAAAACAGTCCAGCCGTCTGTATTTGGGAAACCGAGGAACCGACTCACTTCAGTGAACTTTTTCTCAACTCCATGATGCCAGGTGTCAAATCTAGATGTTTTTCAGCAGCGATAATTATGCGGGGAGATGTTGAGGAAATGTGTCTGGAAATGAACCCAGGGGCATTTTCTGGGACCACAGATACATGTTTTGGTTGAGAGCTGCCAAAACCACTCTGTTTGAACCCTGAAAAGAAGCAGCTGCAGTTCCATAATGGGAATCTTAATCCTGAGAGCGACTGGGGTCCACGCCGGCTCTGACTAATCTGACTCTTACTTAATTTCTCCTCTTAATTTGGCATCTGGCTCTGGTTGCGTGATCGCAAATATTTATTGGAGTATGGCGGAGGGGCGGAATCACAGATACACGTTTTAATTTAATGATGTTCTTCTTAATGTCTGCACAAACTGAGTAATGGTGGGTGTTGCTTACTGTGGCAGCAGTAATATTCTAAGGCCATTAGCCAGCCGTGATCTGCTGCTGCACTGCGACTGTTTTTCTAAATGATACGGGAGCAGCGCGGGGGAGAACGGAGGAGTAAGCACTTTTGTTATCATCTCCTTGTCAGATCCTCACAACCACAGCCCTCTATTACACTGCTAATAATAGAGGCAGGCTTTATCGCTCAGATCAGTATTGCAGTAGGAAAGAGAGCAAGAATGAAAGAGACGCCGCTGTGCAATATTGACAAAACTCATATAGCGTGTCCTGTTCCCTTCCGCTCTCAGAATATTGTAAAGAAGAAAGGAAGCAGACAAGCAGATAGAGGAAGATGTTGTTGTCGCGGAGAGTCCAAAAGCAAGTTGTTATGAATGTTTGATTGGCATCCGAAAGAGGAAACATAGCGTGGGATAAAAGTGTGTGGGTGTGGGTGTGTGTCTTTGTAGGGTGGGATTGGGCGGAGCCCAGCTCTCTCCAGGCTCCATCCTCTCCGGCCTGTCTGGTGGAGATGGAGTCCTGTCAAACACGAAAAGAAAAAACGCAAGTTCAGATTGGAGCAGATATCTTTGTTCCATCAAGGCTGCCCGTATCAAAGCCAGACGGGGCCAGGCGGTCCAGCCCCGACTGTGCGGCGGGGCCGATAGGTGCAGATTAGCCGCGCGGGGATGTAGAAAATGTGTTTGGTCAGAACAATGCTCAGGTGATGAGAGATGGCTGCAGATGCACGCAGGGAGGTTTGTTTGTTGTGGTTTCAGTCTTCTCTTCAAACGTTAGCTGACATTTTGATGCGCGAGCGGCTGAGCGGGACGCTGTTTGTTTAGCTGTGTGAGGAGTTCTTGAAGTCTGGCCTATTTATGGAGCGGGTAAAGTCATTTCGAGGCGACTGAAATCTCAGTTACATGTTTTTTACGTATTTTTTTTTTTTGTTTTGTTTTAGGCTTCGTGTCAAATGCCTGTTTGATGTAAATTTAACATTTAAGCCTCCAAGTCCATGATGCGTTTGACATTTATTTTCCAGCACAACAAAGTTTAAGGGATTATGAGCCTATTTTTAATGGCCAGGATTATGCAGTGGATCTTTGATCACGAGCATTAGCTTGTTCTAAATTGTTTCCAGCAAAAAAAAAAAAAAAACCCTCACCACCGAACTTGTATCGGTGTTTGTACATCTGCACTGTCAGTTCTGCAGAGTCGGTGCAGAGGAAAGATATGAGGCTTTGCACACACACACACACACACACACACACACACACACACACACACACACACACACACATAGACACACGCACAGACAGTACATTCAAAGAGAAGCTAGTCAGTCAGTACACCCTGACACAGCAAAGAGAATATATGACCAAAGGGGGGCTACATCGGTGTCTGCTTGTGCACAGTTGTGTGTGTGTGTGTATTTGGGAAAGGTAGATGGACAGTGTGTTTGCATCTGTTTTCAAAAAAGAAGTAGAGATGTGTGTATGTGTGCACGTGTGTGTGTGTGTGTATGCGTGTGAGTGCCTGCACGTGTGTGTTCCTGTACATGGCCAGCTAAGCATATGAGCGTGTGTGAACCTGTGTCTGTATATATTTGACAGGGTGTAATTCCGAAAGTTTCCTTGTCAGTTCTGAATAACAGTCAGAGCGGAATCCAGAAGTGGAACCAGTTAAACTGACAGTGGCGCCTGTGATGCCACTGAAACCCAATTAGACGGGTCAGGGGTCCGGGGAGCGCAGCGGAAAAGAAACCCGCTTCTCTGTCATCAGCAGCTTCAGTCAACACGCGGGGACGGCGAACACACTCTTCATTTGTCAAACGCGACGCATGAAAGCCGTTTATTCACACATTCAGGAACTGCCACCGTCCCCGTAAGTGAAGTTATCTGGGTGGTGGTGTAGCTGTGTCAAGTGAGTTGGAAGGAAGCTTTTGAAATACGAGGAAAAGCTTTTGAAATACGAGGAAAAGCAAAATGCAAATTTGATTTCAATCAAATGGGTTTTTACATTTAAATAAAAGTCTCACTGTCCCTTAGACTGAGTGTGTGTAAGAAGAACAAAACTGTTGCAGTTTTGTTTCTGCTTTTATGCCATTGAGTTTTCTATTTTGACAGAATTCCTTCATCTCTAACATGCATCTGGTAATTCATTGTAATACTTGGGTGAAGGCAGTTGTGTGTCTGAATAAGAGGCTGCAGTTTTCTCTCTGACCTGTCGGGCCCGAACCCAGCAGGCATTTCGTTTTATTAACTCTCACATTTGAAGTTTCTCCTTCTGCTCCATTTCTTTGACCTTTGGTTTCTTACTCACCTCTTCTACCGAGGCCCTTCTCCTCCCACCTGGCACAGCTTGAGAGGATCTGCAGAGGAAAAATCTCAAATCCACGTGTGTGTGGAGCTCAAGTCCTGAGTAAAGGCTGTGAATAAATCCTATATGTAATATTTCATTTTTCTCTTTTGCAGTAAATTTGCTAAAATATCTTAAGTTCTCTTTTCGCTTTGCCATGCAGTGGTGCGGAGGTTCACCTCAGGTGGGGAAATAAATACATTTAAATGATTTTAGATAATACACAACAGTTCTGAATGCAGAGTACTTGAACACCAGCCGACCAAACTGTCTTATCTCTGCTGAACTGCTGAGATATCTGTGGCCTCTCCACTTTCTTAACTTTTTAATTTGCTTCTATATTCATGGAGGGGAGAGTGTTAGTGACTTCACAGAAGATAGTGGTCGGCCTGAAGCATTTCCTGCAGTTCTCTCTGGAGCAATGTGGCCAGGAGGTGGGGATGTGGCAATTTCATAAATCTCTCATTTCTCGTGTCAGATAAATTAAAGGCATGAGGACACCAGTTGGGATTTTGTTGTTAATTTTGACTTTGTTGACTTCTCGCTCGTCTTCGGGCTGAGTGTCCAGCAGGTTGCGTAATAAAGGGCCCGGCCTTCGAATAAAGCCATTGAACCAGTTGAGCTTTGAGCTGCTGAGATGGCAGTGTCCTTTTTCCTCTTTCCCCTCGCTGTGTCAGTTCAGCCATTTAGCTTCCGAATGTGCCAGCATCATCAAGGTGCTCCGCTTTGCCCTTTTCAATAATTCATCCCCAAATTTGCAGGGAGGAGCCGGCATTTGTGGAACAGCTTGCCATACAGTGAAGTGCTTCTCCTAATTGGAGAGACACACAGTCCCCATCGGTCAGTGCTAAATGCCATTAGCAGTCGCGGCCAAATACAATGAGCCTCTAGATTGGAAGTGGCAGTGTAAACTGTGGCTGACCTGACGGGAAGGAATATGATAACAAGTGCAGCACTCGTGTACAGACACCACCAGGCACAGTTTTTAAACATGAGCCATTCACCGCTGCTCATTCAGGCATATACTGTAAAGCCTGTGGGCCTGTGTTGCTTCTTTACTCCCTTTTCTCTCTTTCACATACTCATTTTTGGACTTTCTCCACATGCGCACGCACACACATACACACACGCACACACTTTAATGAACCGAGGCCTCCTCAGCTCTGTGCTCCTTGCTTCATCCTCAGCTCTAACTAATGCAACACTCTAATAGCCGCTGCTATTCTCTTGGAGTTAATTAGAGATTATACAAACACACGCGCGCATAGACACATGCACATTACACACGTGCACATACATGCAAACTATGCCCGTAGTGCCACGCTGAGGTGTAATTACAAAGTCTAATTCCTGCATGGTTTTACATTATTTATGAAGTAGTGTTGCAAGTGTCACGCTGACCTTCCTCTAACGATGGCACACACCACCGTGCGCGTACATACGTGCAGCCTCATGTTGTACAGGCGTCATGTGGAAACTAAGGTACACGCGCGCACACGTGCAGCTCCTCACATTTGAAAGTAACTTCATAAACCATCCAAGTTGCTCCCAGCTGAGGCTCGGCTGTGGTTCAGCAGCTCGAAGGTTGCATAAATTTTCAGTTTGCATCGCTTGTTGTTGAGAGGCAAATAATACTGACAATGTTGCATTAAAGACAAAACACTTATGCTTTGAAGCATTAGCATGGGGTGGAACATTTTGTGTGAATAAATAAGCACTCCTGGTTCTGATAGCTGACAGCGGCTGTTCAGCCTGTGGCTTTACATTCGGAATGACGGCTTTTATCAGAAGTGTGGGGGCGGGGGGCGGAGTTCATATCTGAACTGTAGTGACCTGTTCGGATTGAAACTATTCAGTCCAGAAGCACGTCAGACCTTCTTAAATACTTTGTGATCCAACAGAGGGCGCTCACTACTGAGCCATGTCAGGAAAGTAAGCCGGGGATGTTGCTTGTTTTGAAGACACAGGAAGAGACAAACAGGATTTTGTGTTCTACGTCGAGGCTTTTGGTTCTATGTGCAAATGTGCATGCTCACCTGTTTGCTTCAGTGAGTAATGGAGCGCAGACAAGAAAAGCAACATCAAGCATTAGCATTAAAAATTCAATAGTTAGCAGTCGTGGTAGTGAGGCGTTCATCTTTATGTTTGATAATAATGTCAGTGTGTGTAGTTTCTAACTGTCCACGTGGGTTGAGGTTGGATGTTCAACGTCAGTGGCTTACATTTTATATTTCACTGTGATATTCTTTTACAGTATGTGCTTTATTTCCCGACACGAACGGTTTTGCTCCCACCATTTGTCACTTTGCAGTCGCAGTGAGAGAACAATACTGGGGATGACAGCTTGTCAGATAGGCCAGAACATGCCAGTGGTGGTGGGTGTACAGAGATAATCCTCATTGTTCTAAGTCGAGTACAATTGTCAGAACTCACTTGTTTCCGTAGGCGTCTGCTGCTTCGATCTTTCAGGCCATCGTGCGCACACATCACACACAAACGGGTTTGCAGCAACGGATCACATCCTACACACTCTGTATGTCACGGGGGTGAACTGCACGGCCCACCTTTTCACACTCAAGTAAATGCATCCTGCAGGTGGTTTCCAGCTTATCCTGTTGTGTTTGTCAGGACATCTGGTTAAAACAGCTGGGATTTTACTCTGACAGCAGCTTCAAGAGAAAATCCACCAAAAAAAAAAAAAAAAAAACTTGTGTTGTATACGGTGGATATTTTATCGGGTTTCTCATTTTGTGAGCTTGAACATTATCTGTAAGCTCAGAAATAAGCAGAGAGGGAAAATCCAAGTTGTTCAACATGAGACGGATAAAGATAAATAGGAAATCAAAGACAGGGAAAAGAAAGAAACAGGAGTAGCCTTTGTGTGATCTTTGGCTCAAAAGTTTGGAAAAAATCATTTGTTTCCCTTCTTTTGGGGGTCTTTCTCTGGGTCGGATCTTTTCCTTTCACACCCAAATGTTTGATATGGGAGACATTCTCTTTCCTGTCACTGCTGCCCGGGACCAAGGAGCTGAGGTTGGACACTGGGTAGCTTCTAATGAATTAGGCTGTGTCAAACGAAGAGGAGGATTTTCTGTGAAGGGGAAATGTAAACATCACTTAAAACCTGAAGTACACAGACTGTCACTCATCTACAGACGTGTAGGTGACAAGCCAGGGTAATCTGACGTCTGTAAGATCTTGTAGGATAAGCCTGAACCGATCTCTGGCATCTCTGTACGTCCGGCGCTTATTTGGCTGCGGTAATTTCAATATGCAGAAATGTGTTTTTTTCCGTCATGCAACGGTACACACACACACACACACCCTCGCCTCCCTCTCCAGACAGGTATGCAGACAATCCTTCAAGTATGTGGTACGTGTAGTCAGACAGCAGGGTATTCTCATCTCAAAGCATGAAGTTCAGTCACTTCAGTGAGTTTGTGTGTGTGTGCATGTGGGTCACTCGTTATACAATGCAGGCGGTTCACACTGCCAGGCGGCTTATCACACCTGCACATCTTAAGACAACAATGGACAAAGAACCTGCACTGCCTGCATGTATTGACATGCGTGTGCTGTCGCGCTCCAGACTTGGCTCGCTCCGCCTCTGTCTGACTCGTCTTTCCGTCTGTCCTGTCTCTGATCATACGTGAATTTGATTTACTGGAAACTTTTCCAACATGTTTTTCGGTCTGGTGACATGACTCATTCCCTTGCTGAGCTCCAGGCTGCACAGTTAGTCTCAATAAGTCAGTGAGTGCCCATTTGATGACAGGTAGAGCTGACAGCTGCCTGGTGGAGCAGGAAGTGTTGGAAATAACCTGATTTAAGGTTCTCAAGCATTTATTGCTGTCCGATCATCCCTCCGGCCCGTTCTTGGGAACATGAGGGAAGTTCTTAAAATGTGGTGGAAATATTCAGTGGGGTTCACGGATGAACTGATTTGATTCGTCAAATTAGACAAAGATCTAATTCAAGGTAATGACTCGCAGATTACCAGATTCAATCTGTTCAAAGGTCACGAAGACCTCAAAAACATGTTTTTGGCCTTCTGAATTTCTTCAAATGTTGCACAGTTGTCACTTGGACACATAAGGTCACAGTGACCTTAGGAGCCGGACAAGAAAATTGGTATAAAAGGCAAATGCATTGATTTTTCTTGCAGGGCGGTAATTCCTGTTGTTTATGTGACGAAAGAAAAGAACCTATTCTCTCTTTCATTTCTACAAAAGGAAGAATAGCAGAAAACCAACCTCAACGCGATCATCATTTATTTCTAAAAATCACTTTGGGAACATAATGCACTTCATATGCATTCCCTTTCAGTGGCTGAATGGGATTTAGATGTGTTCGGCATCTTATTTGAATAAGCTGTCAGTGCGTAGTAAGCTTCACCCAGTCTCTATTTACTGGTCTGGTTCCTCTTGACACTTTTCATAAAGCATTTTTACTGTTATGTCCATTAAGCACAATCTTTCTTTCTCCAGAAGCCCCGTAGGAAAATTACTGTAGTCTAAACCAGACTTTTGTTAGGGCCTGATAACTAACTTGTGTGTGTGTGTGTGTGTGCGTGCACATTTGTTTCCATGTGTGTGAATGCACTTGCTTGAGTATGCATGTCGGCTTCATTGTGACTGTCACGGAGCTGATAGCAGAGAGTGGGGTTGACAGTAGCTTCTCCTCAGCCTCGTCTGTAGACCTGGGAAGCCTCGATAAGACGCCCAGGCTCGGAAGCCTCAAAGAAGAAACACCGGTGTGGAGAGCAGGATGAGCAGATTGGGTGGGAAGGAGGAAGAAGAAGTGGAGGACGGGATGGGGATGGGAGAGGATGTGGAGAAAACAATCTTTTCTTTCTGGCAGTAGCTCCCATCCAGGCAGTTTTCTCACTCTGCTGTTACGTCAAAAATCCTAACAATCCTTTTAGTCACAGCGGAGATGGGAGAAGCCCTCAAAGGGAAAGGGTTACACACACACACACACACACACACACACACACACACACGTTCACACCAGTGGTTTGAAACTTAGTTAATTCTGTCTGAAGGCATTATTCAGTCTTACCAGCGGCTGTGTTGCTGTAACAGTTTTAAAACTGTCACTTGTCTTTAATAACAGTAATGACGTTACCATTAAACTGAGGTTTTGCACAGGCAGCACTCAGCGTTTCAAAGTCAGGTGGCACCTTTTTCTAATGGGGAAAGTTCAGCTTGGAATTGCATTCCCAGCAAAGCACTTATGTCGACAGAAGGCAGCCATTTTTGAGAGACAGCACGCAACCTTGACTTGAAACACTGGAAAACCTTTTCACAGACCCTTTCAGAGGTTTTCGAAATGATGAGCTTCCTTCGTTTGACCTGAGACGGCAAAAAGCGTGGCTGAAAAACAACCAGTGCTCCAGGAAGCTCGGGGAAGGTTACGCCTCTGCTGTCTATCGTGGCTTTAATGTGGAGACAGGAGGGGTTAAAGGTGATGTTGATGGGTGCCTGTCTGTGCACGTGTGAGTGTGAGCATGCGGGCCTGTGTGGTATTTGTGCTACCTGTGCGCGGATGTGAACGCAGCCACAGATGGAGGGCCCAGTGGTGTTTATGTATCCGTGCAGGAGCGTGAACGTGCTTCCAGGTTAGAAAAACACAGGTTGATGGATGGATGGAGGAGCTGGGGCAGGGTGGAACGCTGTAAAGGGTTCGACAGTGAAGACGGGAGACAGAGGGTATGTTTTGATTCGGTCATGAAAGGCTTGAGGGTAGCTGTGGAAACTGGATGACACCTGAAGCTTCTTTTCCACCCCTTCTTTCCCTCGTTCTTTTTCCCTCTTTACTCAGGCTTGGTTTACTTTTCACACTTCAAGGATATAGTACAATCAAAGCTTTCGTATCTGTTTTTTCGCCTGTGTGAGGTGTTGAAAGAGAGAAAAGGAATCCGGGCTGCTGGGATTAGTTTAGGTTTGTGATTCTCCTTTGCACGGTTGGATTTTACCTCAGGAATGCATTGCGTTAGAGGCATCGCAGCTACTGTAACTATTGCTATGACAAAAATGCAGCTTCTGTTCTTTATGTTGCGCTTGGGTGAATCATGGAATCTTTTGTTCACTATATAACATGTTTGAATTTGATTCATATTAGACAATCATGCAATTTTAATGTAGCATGTATTTAAGTGTATTTGCATTTTTGCCAAGAACTTGAGGAGAGCCGGCCCCCTCTACACTAACATGAAGCTTTTTGAAACGTGTGTCTCTCAGGGGGTCTGCTTGAAGGACGGTGGATTTTCAGAATGTAAAAGACGACAAGGACGCACCCAGCATCCCTTAAACGTTTCTTTTGAAAAAAGACATTTTCTAGTTAAGTACTTAATGGACGCTGCTGGTAACTTAACACACACGACCTCTTATTTGTCAATTGCATTGCAACATTTAAGTGTATTCTGTAATTGATTTTTATTCTCAAACCCACAAAATAGATTTAATAACACGCCACTCCATTTTAGAGAACTGAAATTCTTCAAAATTAAATTTTCTTGACTCACCTCAATTTACAGCTCCGTGCTCGACTCTGACACCTTGATACGTAGCAGGCTAATGAGAGGTGACTGTTTCACATGTGACTGAATCTCGCAGCCCGGGTTGAGCTCATTATGCCTCATTGTTCTCACCACCAGCCGAGGTCCTGCCTGTGCGCTTCATTTATTATTCGGCCCAGTCTCGAGCCACGCTGACCCGCTGCTGTACAGGTGTTTTGAAGAGAGGGCAGCAGCTCTGCACGAGAGCTGTACTTCATTCATTCATTCATGTGGGAGTAGAAAATGTCATGCTTCACAGTTAAAGGCACAGGAGAAATCCAAACTCACGTAATGGTGTGTTTAGAGCTGCTTTTTCCTTCTTCACGTGCAATAACATTATTCACCTTCTACCTTTGTGTGATATAACTGTGTTCATCTTCACTTTCATTCAGTACCAAGGGCAGTATTTCTATATATTTCAATATAATTCATCACTGTCACTGTAGATAGTATCTTATTCTCGTTTCTAGGGATATCTATACGCCCTGCTTCTGCATTACCACATACACTTCATTTTGTTTCATCCACACCATGCATATATTTTCACATTTATCTTGGCTTGTAATTAAGACTTAATTATTTTTTTGCTGTAGTCTGTTCTACTATATTTTTGTAATCTTGGAGCAAGCTGGAACAATAATTTCCTTAGGGAATAGACTAATCTTACTTTATTATCAAAAGCTGTAGTACTGTATATCGTGGTTGGGTGCGTTAGCTTTAGCTAGCTCTACCTCAACAGTTGGTGTACAGTGTTGTCCGTGGCGCTCCATAAATAAACTAAACATCACACAGCGCAGAGCAGAGCAGCGTAGGTCAGAAGGGGTGCACATGTTGTACATGGAGACAAGTGGTTCCAAAATACTGAGCGACGAGACTATGAGGTTTTATTCATTTGGTTTTTATTATAAATCATTTAAAATCAGAGTGGATTGTAGATTTCAGTTTCTTTATGTGAATTATAATTGCACACATTTACATTTTTTAATGAGATGGAGCAACATCTGTGTTGATCCGCAGCAGTCTTTCAGACTTTTTCAAACCTTTGTAATATTTTCCCCTTTAAAGTAAAGGTCTTATTCATCATCGATGGTGTAGTTTTATTATGCACATTTACAGAGAACATTTGTTTAGGTCCTGTCAGACAGAAAAGCTTTTGGTGTGATATTACACTGTTTCCATAAAATCTCAGTCCAGTAAAGGTGCAGACTGATGACGTGATTTATATGCTGATGTTTTTCTTTGTTTAGGCTCCAGTAATACGTGTGTCGAGGGAAATATTTCCGTGAGAAAACATTGAAATTGCTCTTCCAGGGGATTTCCAGGGTAAAATGATGATATGTGAAGTTAATGTTGCTGTAATGTTCTTGAGAGCCTTGATATTCATTTTCTTTTTCAAATTCGTCAGGAGCACATTGTTCAGTCTGAGTGCCTCCTGGCCACTGTTGGTGTGCATTGTGTGTCTAATAATAACCCTTCAACCTTGAGATAATCAGCCTCCCTCCAAGAGAAAGACAAGCCGTCATTAGCATACAGTCTGACAGAGGGAAATAAAAAGACACCATTTTGCATCACTAGGTGGTAAGTATTATTATTTTTTTCTTTATAAAAGCTTCGGGGCAAAGAAAATAAATCGGTTTCCTGTGGTTTTCTTTTACATGTTAGACTCAAACTGCATAGCATTTCACTGGTTAGACCCAAGCAAAGGTCAAAATAGTTACATTTTTAGTTATGTTTGGCGATAGGAGCATTCAGGATACAATGCAGAAAGATGCAGGACAAGTTCAAACCCCCTGAATGTTAATTGGGCAGCGTCTGGCAGGTTTCTCCCTAATTGCACATCTTAGAAAAGGTTAAGATTTTTAGTCTTGAGAGGGTCAGAAACATCAGGACACGAAGAACTTGGAGAAGTTCATTGTGGCCTCATGCAAACGTCCTTCCGCGGGATACAGTGCATAATTTAACACTTGTTAACTTTGTTTTTTTTTTTTTTGAGGGTCAGGATATGTCAGCTGTCTTATGGCAGATGGATTCACTAATAAGGCCCCGATAAATTTAAAGGTTAAGCACTTCAGTAAGCAGGTGAAGGGCTGGCTAATGGATGGTGCGAATAATATTCACACCAATTACTATTTATTAAGATACTGGACAGGGTAGCATCCCTAAAGTGAAGCCAGTGGACCTTGGTACCGCGGCTCCATATTACCACATCATGTTTGTACAATGGCAGGAAATTGGACGTGTACTTTTTATATTTAGTTTATTCTGTCACGCTATTGTTTAGGTTAAATCTTACACATTCACAGCGAGGATGCCATAATAGCAGATTTTATACCGTACATAGATTTTTATCTTTCCTCAAATTGGGTCCATCTTTTCCCCCCCACTTATCTCTAACTCTGGTCTTTGCCTGCCTTTCAGACTGTGAAATGGAGAGTGGTAATTTCCCCCGATTCTCTCTGTATGTTAATGAAGCACTAATCTGTTCCTGAGCGAGTGCCTTAATGAGGGCGACGTGCCCCTCGCTCAGCCGGCTAGTTCCCCGTTAAGCTACTATTATGGAAATAGCTCGGTACCACTCGTCGTCTTGGGACTGGGCCGAAATGTATGCCTTATTTCCACTTTTAAAGCTTTCTTCTATCTCCTTAACAAGGCTGGGTGCTCCTCTGTGGGAGCGAGCAGGAGATAAACAAACATGGTAATGACGAGCGCGGGGAGAAGCATCGCACACTTTGAGGTCTGGTCGTTTTCAGATGCTGGATGTCGGTTGAGCTAAATAGGCCACACAGGACAGATTGTTGGAGACAGAGAACACAGCGGGAGCCAAGTATGAAAACCTCTGCTCTCACAGCGATACACACAAGCCAGTTACTGTATTGTTAATGTACACCATTGTGTTTACACCTCGTTTTTCGCTGGAGGTTCTGCTGCATTCATCTTAGTGTCTGTGATGGAGTTAAACGTGTAGCTGAGAAATTGGAATTATTGACGTTATTTTCCACCGAATTAGCGCCCTCCGTTGATCATGTGACAGCCGTGCATCCGTAGCGCCTGCTGATGATAATAATATTTGGCTGCATTTAGAGAAACACCCTAACCAGATTAAAAGTAGGAACAGATGTTGCTCGGAGCTTTCAAAGACTTGTATCAAAGAATATTATGGCTTTATTCATTTTGCATGTATCTAGGCCAGCCCAGCCCCTGCCACTCCCACAGACCACAGATGAAGGGTGGTGTGGTGGGTGACTATGAAATGGATTAACGTAACTGGCTTGCTTCACTCTCAAAATGAAATTGCTCATCTTAAAGGTTCTGTCTTTGCCCCCCCCCTTCAGTTTTGTCTTCTTTCTTTTCTAATCCTGCTTTTTGCTCTGTCTCGGCCATCCTTTCCCCTGTATTTTATGTTGTTTACAACATTCAGATTCTCCAGTTTTTTTTTTGGGGGTGGGGGGGGAGTAAATGCTGAAAAGGAGGTCAGGTGCCGACAGGCTCCTCTGCGGTTATCTCCCTTACCTTTCACAGACGCTACCTGATGCTGAAAGATGTGATTACACTCGTGTTAATCTGGCGGGAGGCTGACTTTCTTATCGGGAGAAACTTCTCAACAATGCGCAACTTCTTTTGAAGAGGTTTTCAGACACGAGCTTCATAAAGTGTCCTGACAATGAGGTGTAGACATTCTCCTGAGTTCTCCTTTCAAATGTGAAGAACGAACACGCTCACAACAAGAGACCAGAGAGTTAATGAGACATGTATTTAAATGCACTGACAAAAAGAAAAAAGAAACCACTGTATCATTTTGTAATGCGCACACACACGCACTTGCAGACAGGTTATGAGGCAACACTTCATTTTTGCAAATGGAGCGACGCCCCCTTGATCCAGGAACATACATATGGATTCAGCAGGTTATTAAAAAGATCAGTTCTACATTATGATGATTAGAAAAGAGCAAAAGAGCAGAGAAGCAGAGTCCCTTGTTGAGAAATGTGCCTCCACATTGACTCATCTGTATTGTCACAGACAGCAGCTCAAGATCATTTCAGGAGCTTATCTGGAGTTCAGTGCACGGCTGAAAGCAGCCATGAGCACCACAGTAATGAAACTGTGTGAGTGATTACAATACACCGATACAGTCGGTTCCTGAAGGAAGAAACAAGTGACACTGAAGTTTAAATATCCAAAGTCAGAGGTGGGAGAGGGTGTGCCTTGAATTTTATTATTTTTTTCTTGTACTCGACTGCTCGCATTACACACAACCGGAAACCTCAGGGTTCCCGTTCCGACGATGAGAAGACGATGAGAACAGATCTCTTTTCGGGGTCTGCTCTGATTCAAAGAGCCTCTGGAGGCTTTTGTTTTCGGGTTCATAAATCAATGAAACAGACCTGAACTGTGACTGTTTGTCATATTAAGACAAGCTTGGTGGGAGCGGTTTGATGTTGGCGAAGCTTAACAGCTCGCACCACTTCCTTTCCTTTGTACTATATGCAGAGGTTTAATCAGAAATCCACGAAGACTCCAGCGTGTCGCTGCTTTTATTAGGAGCAGTTATCAGTCCCGCATCACGCACTGGGCTTCAATAGGGGAATTTTACAAAAGTTGATTGGATGTGTCAGGCATAGTATTAAAAATGCGCAGCAATAGAAAGTGTGAATTGCATGTATTATATATGAAGTGGTTAGCGATGTTTTTTGATGTGATACATCAAAAAGCATGTGCGCATGTCCTCTAAAAGCAAGTGTCCTAGATTCGGTTTTGTACATGGCTCGATGGGTGTCACTCTCCTTGCTGCCGTCGGCTCAGCTCAGGGCGATGCTGGATGAATCCGTCAACCACCATGGCTGATGATGTTGAATGTAAGTACAGTTATTAGAGAAAATGACCAACTTAAAAAAAAAAAACAAACCCAAATCATCCAGCTCAAACCGATGCAGCACTGTTTTTTTCATGCTAAAACGCTCATGGCCAAACCCTTGAACTTTTGATTTCTGCAATCATTTTCCAGCACCATGAATACTCATTAACATGGAGAAGTGGCAGTGAATCAAATCAACGAGAAGAAGCATAGATTCCTCCCACATTGGTTTCAACCCATAGCGGGCGAGGCCACTGAGAAAGCAGCAACCGCGGCATATAGCAGATGACGCATTGCAGGCGTGCTGACTTAAAGGCTGATCACAACCAGGCTGTTTCTGTTCGGCACTGACCACAGCGGGGGGAAGAGGAGGACCGAGGGGCAGAGGAGCTGTCATATTTTCCTCCATGAACGGAGGGGGGAGATTCCCATGTGGTTGAATAATAATGTGGCTCATACCTCACCAGGGAGAGGTTTTGGGGGGGTATGGAATGGGAGGAGAGAAGTTGGTCATAGGGCATTTGTCATAGACGTTCAGAAGTGGCACCGGCCCCACAAAAATGCCTCTGTTTCTCGTGTGCGTTGCATGCTCTCATGGACGTGTTTCTGATTGAAGCTGGCGCTGCTCACCAGAGAGAGGTCAGACTGGAGGATATGGCGATGGTGCGGCCGTTCCAGTCAGTGTCGGTTAGCTCGCAGTTCACTACCGAGCACAGACTGTACCCTGATCGAAAGCAGCACCAAGCCACCATGCTCCCCTGCAACATGTGAGCATGATTTATTTGCCTGACATCCACCCAGAAAAACAATATATTCGGCCTAAGTGTGGAAGACATTAGAATATTTTCTTCCTCTGGTTTAGGATGCTTATTGTGTCTTTAACTTGAGACCAATGACAACCCACATCTTTTCTCCCTGCTTGTGTTTATTCTGCACTCCACGTTGAACTGTTGTTCCCATTGACTCATTTAAAGAAATGCTCAATTACAAAAATCACCAGTGTTATTCGGCTTTATACAATTCACATAGTGGGTGTTTAAAAATCATTAGTTTACTTATTTTCTTGACTGCAACATCACCCAAGCAATCTCATCTGATTCAATATATCAATCAATCGTAGCTTTACTTCTGCTTGAGTCAAACTTCTTCAACTTTCGATCAGTTGCCACTGAGACTTCAGTGGTGGTTGTTTAGACGAGACAGTGTGGTGCATTTGCTGCTGTCCTTCTGCCTTGCATGAGCAACTGTGCTCCTACTTTGTCTGTTATTTTGTCTGGTGTTATACAGTTTTGTTTTTGTCAATTGATTTTGATGATCCAACTCTAGTTTTGTCTGATTTGTGTTCAGAGTTTGTTGGTTTTCACACTTTCACTTTGTTTCTGTTTGCTGCAGAGCTGTGCACATGCATGTATAGAACTGGGTATAGGCTTGAAGGGAACCTGCTTGACAAAAGGCTGTGTGTTATTAGACTGAATACTGGTGTTGCCTGACTTGAAAGGCAAAGGAGAAAGACGGGGAGAGAATGAGAACAAAGGAGATCTTGGTTATATTTGGGTTTGAAAAAAGAGAAACAAAAACCTGGTCCTACAACAAGCAGCACAAAGTAATAAAAAGTAAAATGTGAATACCGCACCCAACTCGAAGAAGTGAATTTTAATTACTAATGACTAATTTTCATTTGCTGGACCCATTTATCTTATGTCTGAAAGAAGCAATCACAAAAAGGAGAGAGAGAGAGAGAGAGAGAGAGGGAGAGATGTTATGAATGCAGTGCTTGGAAAAGTAAGCGGGACAGAATATTTTATTCAGAGAACAGTAAGTGGCTTTCAAATGTTTATTTCTGCTAAGTCCACAGTGGCCCTGGTAATTATTTATGAATTAACTGTTCAAAAAGCGCCAAACACGCCTTCCCTTTATGACACTGCAGGAGGGCAGTGGAAATAGAACACATGAACTTCCATCAAACTGCATTTTAAAAATTTGGATGCAGGTTTGATCAAAGGGATATTTACTTTTTTTCGCTGGAGTTTATTTGAGCCTGGAAAAAACCGTATTACCTGAGGAGAACACAGAGCACTCTTACTGAAGAGTGAGGTTTAGAGTTCACTAAGTTAAGATCAGAATTCACTTAATACTTCTTGAACTAAAACTGCACCTGGTCAGTGCCCAGCAGCTCCCTCAAGTTCAGTCAAGTTGATTTCTGATCAGTAGCAGATCTGATGCTCTCGTTCCTGAGCCGTGTGACACCCTCCCACCGTTTCTGTGGAAATCTGTTCAGTTGTTTCCTCACAAACAAACAAACCAACAACAACTGTTGTCACTGGCTATGACCTTTTCAATCTATGTTTTCTTCTAAAGGCTCTAAAGATCCGTGCTTCTCAGAACTATAGCTCAGAATGCATCGTGTGTGTGTGTGTGCTCGGTGAGTCTGTGCATTATGCATCTGCAGTGTATTTCCGTCATTGGAGTTCAGTGAGTGGCCCACTGGGTGCAGACAATCCCAGGCTTTGTGTGTATGTCAAGCCGTCATGCTGTGTACTGTATTGAATGGGCTCTGGGGAGCGAGGCGTGTGAAAATCCCACCCTAGCCCACCTAGAGACTGTAAGTTGTGTGTGTGCATGCACATGCAAAAGCAAGGGACAGAGAAAGAGTGTTTGTGTGTGCGGGTGGGTGGATACGTTCATGTGTGTGGGACGGGAAGTGGTGGGTGAAGGAGGACACTCCACACTGAAACAACCGCTCTCTGTGTTGGACAGTGAAGAGCGATTCTTTATTGTTCTTTTATTTCATTAACTGTGGAACCTAATGACCTGACAAATAACCCCCAGCAGAGGCCGCTCTGTGGACTCGGCCTGTCTTTGTCCTCCTCTTTGTCCGTGTGTCCTCCTCTCTGCCCCCTCACATCAAGCTTCATAGAATTTACGCGTCATTAAGCCGTTTCATGGCAAACATTTTGACATCGACTATCGTCTGCAGCTGCATCAACATGAATCAATCTCAGGTCCAAGGCCAGATGTTGTGGTGTTTATGAACAGAGCATAGATCATTAATGTTATAAGTCTCACCAGGGTTGTTCCTGCTCTAAGCCATAGTGTCTGATGTGTCTATTATTATTTACTCTTATTTGAAAATAATTTTGTTTATTGGGTACTTCCTTCCATTGAGATAGGCAATAGGTTAATTATAGATTTTCAATTGTCGGTTAGTTAGTTGATTATTCATTATCTATGCTTCATTTTGTGCATTACCTTGTTCCAGGGTGTTTTCTGGATTGTTTTTGCTTAACATTCATATCTTTTAATATCAAATATGAATAACACATTTTACACCCATGTGTAGCATCACTAATGAACTGTTGTTTGCTGTTGTTTATCCCTGTTGTGCCTTTTTAACAAGCTTGATAAGAGGAAGGTGTTTCCTTGCCAATGGTAAAGGCCCTGCACAGACACACACGTGTTCTCAATTACTGTGGCGTATTAGACCTCTCATCAGGCTAACTGACGCTAATGAGACCTATGTAAAAGGGTGCACAAGGGAGCTGTCAATCAAGCCCACTCTGTAAATGCCCATACAGTCTGGAAAAGAGGTGATGTCGATTAAAAACCCCTGTGAGAAGGGACTTACTATAACTCTGCTAATTGAAGATTGAAGTGTTTTATGTTTTATTTAGCATTTTCTTTTCAAGTGAATATTTCAACCAAGGCTCCACTTAAATCAAGCTGCACCAAATCTCACAATCTTTTCTCCGTCCTTCCACCAATTTTTGTGGAATTCCGCCTGGTACTTTTTGCATAATCCTACAAGCAAACATCCCAGTGCCAAACATAACCTCCCTGGCGGCCGTAATAAGCTGTCATTTTTACCCAAAAAGCCACATTGTTGTTACGTAGTGTGGAAATCAGTCAGTACTCCAACTGAAGTGAATCAAGGCATTATTTTAAAGTGGTTAGCTCCAGTGCTAATCTTCTAGCCAATAAACAGATAAACAGCTTAAAGTAGCTTTATTTGCTCTGTTCAGTCTTCAACACCAGATACAAACAAGCCTGACGGGACCATTTTTCCCACATGGTAACATTTCCGATGCATAAACATTGTCTCTCAGGGGACACTTTAGCGAGGATTGTGTCTGGAGCTACTTTGTAAATATGACTGTAAATAGCTCAGGTGCCCATAGTAGAGAATTGCTTCCACGTTATGGGTGAGATAATGTGACAGCTGAGTGACATGTTTTGGTAAACAGTCCCTCACATTCTGAATGCTCCACTGCTGATAGATTTTGTGCCACAGGCCACGTACCACATGCAAACATTTTAACTCTATTAATAACATCTCTGTCCTTTTTTTTCGAGAACAGAGGCCAAGACCCATATTAATTACTTCAACAGTTGCAGGAAGCCAGTGGTGGTACTGATGTTCTAACCTAAGACTTTAGTCTCCCTGACTTCCTGCCTTACAGATTAATATGTGAATAGATTTCTCACATGTGGCTCATCATCAATGAGCGTCACACTGTGTCTCGTATGCGAAAATTCAAGAGGCGGATGTGGAAGTGGTATGAATAAGCTTCTGCTGGAGGCCTATTCGTGTTCCCATTGTCTCTAACCACAACACAGGATGTGGTGGATCCTGATTGGGACGGTACGCACATGCAAACAAATAATGAACAAACACACAGACTCAGAGTGCATGGACAGGACATTGGTGATCTCACCCCTGAGGGACAAAACCTCCAATAGGCAAAATAGCCACTGACCTATTCAGCCCACCATCAAGGAAGTTATTTGTTTAGCCCTGGTAGCTACCTCCTCCTCCACCTGCTGCTTGTTGAATGAGTGTTCGCAGCACATTTTGATTGGCCAGAGTGTCTCATGTATTAATCGCCCAAATAAAGGTGTTTGTTTAGCAAAGGTGTTGTGTCCTCCTGTGTTACCGCGCAGTGTTTTCTTTTTTATCAGAGTTTGCAGTCAGCATTGTGTTCCTCCAAGAAGCTTTTCCTAGACTTGACTTTGGGTGAAAAACCTCTCCCCTGCTTGTCTTCCACCCACCATCCCTCCATCTGTCTGCCGTCTCTGTTTGTGTGTTGGTTAGTGGCCCTGCCTCTTGGAGCATGTAGACATATGCCCTGTTGTTCCTCTAATTGGTTCTCTGTATTCATGTGGGGATGCAGACAGAGGCAAGGAGACTTCAGGCAAAGCTGAGTCTTAATAAATGTCAGTGCGCAGCCGGGCCACGGATAGACAGCCCACTGATGGGCTGTTTATAACAAGGTGCCACTTAATGCACGGGGAGACAGGAGCTGAGGCAAGTTATAGAGATTAAGTGAGGGATTATTTCAGAGGTCGATGTATCTTACCAACCAGAGAAGATAAGAAAGGGACAGGGAAAGGCGATTTCCTCAGCAGGTAGAAGGAGACAGGGGAAGACCTCCTCTCAGGCCCATTCCTTCATAGCCTGGGGGAATGATTGTTGGAGCAGCAAGGTGTGTGTGTGTGTGTGCGTGCGTGTGTGTGTTTGGAGGACACAGACAGGTAGTAATGTGTCTTGTGGTGTGATTTATTAGCTTTTGTGCAATGGCTCCCAACTGGCTGCAGTTGCCAGGCGGTAAACGAAATGTCAGGTAATTGAGCAGTAAATTGAATAATGTGTCGGGTGAACATATTAACATCGCAGGTTGGAATTGAGAGAGCATGAAAAAATGTAAGCACGTACGAAGAGCAGGGTGCATAGGGGTGCACCTATGCATAGCAGCATAGGTGAAATAGTTATGGAAGACCTAACAATTCAAGTAAGGAGTTTAAATAAACATTTGAAATGATGAGTTGAAGTAATCAGGCTAAGGTGTGTCACTGTGATCACAGCATAACGAATAAATAAATAAGGTAATGTTTTAATGATCCCTCATTAGCGACATTTGAACTCAATTATTCCCAATCGCTCACCTCTTGGTTTTGGGGCATGTGTCTCTCTACACTTGTACATGTTTCTGAAGCTGCATCTCTCTGCTGGAACTTAATCTGCTTCTAATATATATGACTTCATTGGGTATTGATTTGTATTGATCCAGAGCAGCCCCTGTTGTCCACAGCTGCTTGGTACTGTATGGAAAAGCCTCTTCAGGTCATCAATCCCCGGACTGTGTCTTAATTAATCTGCAGACTTGCCTTCAGCTGTTAATATATTGTATCAAATCTATTATACATTTACTCATACTCACATATGCTGAAAATCTTTAGGTCATCGATATAAAGATCAAGATTAAATAGTTTGTCTTCTAGTTAAAATAAAGTCATTGGTAAACGTTAAAGACTTGACCATTACAAGCTCCTTCAATATAACGGTTTGACAAAAACGAAATGAAAAAACTAACAGTTTTATCGCGTTAAATAACATGTATGAGGATACTGATGAGACCTGGTGTGTTGGTGAATATTCACACACGTGCTGTTCTTCAGTTTTTTGTTTTGATGTGTGCGTATTCTTGACTGCGTGTCACCAAACCTCCCTGTTGACCATGATTACAGGGTGTGTGTGTTTTTGCATGTGCAAACCGTTGCACCCATGCATGCTAATGTGCCCATGCGTGCACAGCATACGCACAGTGTGCGTGTTTGTGTGTGTTAGTCTTGGCGTGATTTCTGGAATGCATCCTGTCAGGCCTGCAGCCGGTGTCCTCCTCCCGGCTCCCGTCGCAGCACAAAACAAATCAAAACCCCTGTTATGTTTCTGGTTTTGTCTTCGTTGTTCTTCTTTTGAATGTTGTCAAAGTTTCCACTGCCTCCCCCGGTGGAGCCGCACACACGCTCCACTCCTCTCTGCCATTATTTACTCCCCGCTGTTTCCAGAGTTTAGATAGAATGAGAGCATTATCAAACGCCTCATGAACATGCGCTAAAATATTCAGACTGACGGAGCGTTCTAGGCCAGTTCATTCCCAGGTGTTTTCTCAAAATCCTTGAAATTGAGTGACATGTTGGCTCCTTTTCAAAAATAATGAAGGACTCTTACTGTACATGAAGCCTTTTCCATCATGCCATCACTCGTATGTCATGTGTCCCCTCTCTTCTCTTCTCTTCTCCTCTCCTCTCCTCTTCTCTCTCATATATCTGTGCGCGTTTGTGTGGGCTTTGCACGTATGTGCACACGTCAAGCTCTTGCTTATTTCTGTTATAAATACCAGAGGTGATTGGCAGTTTCTAGTGTTTGGCTCTGACAGCCCCTATTTGTTGTAGTCGACAGGCTTTTAGTGAATGGCTGACATTTTGAGGTTCCAAGTCTGTCACTGTGCGATGGCTACAGGGCGCCGCTGCGGATGTGGAGACCAGTTCGCGGTGCCTCCCTTTCAGTGTCAGCGCTCTGAGCATGTGTGGCGTGTACAGGCTGTTTTTCTGAGCGACTCTGGGATCATAGGGTCATGGGAAGATTAAACATGGTCTGCTTTTTTGAACTATTGATTTTACTTGTTGTTGTTGACAGGCTCTTACAGCGGTGTGGAGAGCTGCTGGTCGCAGCGTTCGCGCAGTGATTCCAGAGGACCGACATACAAACATAGCTTAACTTTGTGAATAAAAGCAAAAGGTTCCAGACTCTCCATCGTTTAGTCAAAAAAAAAAAAAATCAGTATTTTGTAATGCCTTTAGCTCCACAGACAACAAAACGTTCTCTCTACTGGAAAACTCGATCTGTTACTAATGTTCTCTCCACCTACACTTAAAGTGAAGTGCTCTAAGTTCACGCTCTGAGCATGTGTGGCGTGTACAGGCTGTTTTTCTGAGCGACTCTGGGATCATAGGGTCATGGGAAGATTAAACATGGTCTGCTTTTTTGAACTATTGATTTTACTTGTTGTTGTTGACAGGCTCTTACAGCGGTGTGGAGAGCTGCTGGTCGCAGCGTTCGCGCAGTGATTCCAGAGGACCGACATACAAACATAGCTTAACTTTGTGAATAAAAGCAAAAGGTTCCAGACTCTCCATCGTTTAGTCAAAAAAAAAAAAATCAGTATTTTGTAATGCCTTTAGCTCCACAGACAACAAAACGTTCTCTCTACTGGAAAACTCGATCTGTTACTAATGTTCTCTCCACGTACACTTAAAGTGAAGTGCTCTAAGTTCATTTCTGTTTGCTGGGAGGTTGCAAAACATTCTGGGAAATACCAGAATAATTTCAGCTCAAGCTCCATTCGGCTCTTCAGGGTTTTTTTGATGATATCGCATGATCTGCATCAGCAGATGAAGTTTGCCAGGTTTTCCATTTCATTTTTACCCCCCCCCCGGTATGATTGGGTTAATTGGACCTTCAGGGAGGTTCAGGGAACATTGGTCTAATCTGAAAAGTATTAATATCAAAGTGTGGTAACTGCTGGGAAACAGAGAAAAGCAGATTGAGATTTTGTTTATATTGTTTTTTTAAAAAGTGGAATTCAGTGAACCTTTACGTAATAAAAAAAACAGTAAAATCACAATTTACACACCATAAATAATTATTATCAAAATGGGTTTGTAAAAGTTCAGTTTTGATTGGTACTTCTTACATCACTTAGGAAGTAAGATAAATCTGACACAGTGGAAGATTTAAAAACATGTTTAATAACAGTATGACTTACAAGTGAATCACAAATTGCACTAAATATTTTCCAAAGGCTGTGAGGTACTGTACATACACACACTCGTCATAGTCTGGGAATTAACAGGGCACCGCTGCACGCCTGAGTATGAGAAATACTGTTTCTAATAGATCATGACGTTTTGAAGGTTTTGGGGGTACATACTGTAAACACCTTATTATACTAACCCCTTCTTGTTATTAAAGTGTACTTACTCACATTGTACATATACATAATACAGTATAATTCATTAGGTCTGGTCAGTGTGAGTGGAAGGACATTAGTCAAGCTTGCTATAATCCTGAGACCAATTATATATCAGTTTTTTCCTCAGCTGAACCTCGAAACCTGTCTTCAGTTCCTCCATCTGCTTCTCCCCTCGACAGTGACTCATGTGGCTACAAACTCGGCTCACCTCAGCATTGCTGATGAGACAGACAGATGGACAGCATAAACACAGCATAAAGAGATGCGGCAGCACACGTGTAGCACTGACGCACAAAACACAAATCTTTATTGAGGAGTTAAAAGCGTTTGTTGTGACAGCGCCGCCCTGTTGTTTTTTCAGGAACGAATCACTTTCACTGAACTGACAAAGACAGCGGTCTAGCGATAACTTCACAATAGGTTGTTCCCATCAGCGTAAACTGAAATCATAGAAAATATTTCCGTCTCAGTTCATTTGTGATTTGAAAAGATGAGTCAGCCAAGTTGCGAGCCCAAATCACTTCCCCCTGTTGGTGGAAAACATCACCTGGTGTCTTAATGCCAGTTTTATTTCTGCCATCACACGAGCGCCCGCTCAGTGACACCCCTCTTCACTTCCTCGTAAAATAATCATAAACTTTATTTTATTGACCATCTTTTATGTCGCACAAAGTGCTACACACATATTAAAAGAAAATCCATAAACATACACAGCATGAAAATGGGTACTCATCAATAAAAACAGTATAATGACCAAAAACGAATTATCAAAGCAACTTATACAAGTGTTTTTTTAAGAGAGGAGAGAGTGGTTTAGACTCGCGGAGTCGGGCAGACTGGGATGGGTCGGCCCATGTTCAGAGTGTTTAAAGTTTAACTCTGAAACCTGCCATGTGTGACTTTAACTGAAATCTTCGTCAATAGAACCCCTGCTGATCATCCTACACTAAGATGGCACAAAGCACAGAGAGCTCAGGCAGCCGGGGAAGCTTGAGAATGCGGGCTGAAGCTAAGACGGAGAGGAGGACAGACTGACAGACGTGCGTGTAATGTAAGCTCCCTGACAAGACACATGTGGCTGCTGTAAGCCGAACAACAGACACAGAGGAGTTCAAGCATGCAGACAAATTGATAAACCAGTGTGTGTACCCATGGCAACACAAGAGTGGACCAACAATCCAGCGTCTCAGCCGCTTGTGCGTTTCACCTCGTCTCTCCGTCTTTCACTGTCAGGATCTCTCCGTCAGGCAGAAGTCAACGACCAGGCAGCGTGAGCAACTCCATTCAGACAAACTCAGTAACACATATAAAGGGACACGGAGCCTTTCATGTTGTCTCTCTGTGGAGCACTTGAGCTTGTAAAATTACAGTCACCCTCTCTTTGATGCTGATTCAATGCAGCGCTGCTCTGGTGTCATGTTGACGGAAGCAAGGTGAGCAAGGGCTTAACGACGACTCCCATTTGAAATGTTTATTACAACAGCAGAACATAGTCAATAGAGTCTGACACCTAGGCTCCGACCCTGTCACTCCAATTCAGTTGATTCACCAGATCCGTTGATCACCTTTTCTGCATATCAAGACAACATGTGAAGGAGACACCATTTCTGTGTAAAGTACCAATCTCCAGGTTAAAAGACCTCCACATGCTGCACCGAGGAAACACATTTGGCCACCACTGAGGGGGCTTGGCTTTATTTCCCACCTGCGATGTCCTGGATTGGCTGGATGCTCCTTCAAACACTCTCGACTGTGTTCGCAGGGTTGGAAGTTGATGAGGCTAAGTATGGCCTAGTCTTTGTGCCATCCGTCATACTGACAAGAACCTGCCCATGCTGGGTCAGGCCGTGATCAGACTGACAATCTGCTCCACTGGATGTATGGGCACAGCAGAGGTCTTGACACTGTGGGCCTTGGTAATAACAAACACGTTGGACGTACTTTAAAGTTACTGCAACACATGTTTTAAGCTTCTCTATTCATTAGTGTGTTGATGAATTCATTCATTCTGGACATTTTCCAGAGCGCCAGCATCACTGCATTGATCTTAATGGAGGGCTATTAACAGTCTGCTTCCCTCCTCCTGGACAAATGGCCTCCTCAGACTAAAAGAGGGAGTCAGCAGTGACTAGTAAAATATGATAATCTGCTACATGCAAGCAAGCAAAACCTTGTTTAGACGGGAACTTTTCTTCACAGAATTTAAAATACGCTTACCAGCAGGAAAAGTCAAAGGAGGGAGATATGAAAGAGGAGACAGTGACGAGAGTAAGAATATAAATACCGGTATATATCCCATAAAACACATAGGGACACTGTGAAGTTATTCCCAGTGTACAT
The DNA here is from genome assembly GCA_016785235.1 of Pseudorhombus dupliciocellatus. Classification (NCBI taxonomy): domain Eukaryota; kingdom Metazoa; phylum Chordata; class Actinopteri; order Pleuronectiformes; family Paralichthyidae; genus Pseudorhombus; species Pseudorhombus dupliciocellatus. The sequence continues at coordinate 2,484,646 of JAFBJW010000137.1, read as the reverse complement.
ATATGATACTTACATTTTTCTAGAGAAGAAATAAAATTGCTGATTTACACAAAAACTGCAGAATAACTATACAATACTTAACTGTAATTTAAAGGCAGGTTTCAAAGTTCACAGTATATTTTGAATCCTCAAGCGTTGACCCACTCTGACCTGCTCAATTCAGACTTACAGACCAACGCGGAAACTTCTCTGTCTTCCTCCAGGACACAAACTTCCACACAAGGTCGCATCATTTGACTGTATCTCAGCTGAAGATTGATTTGTGCTTGTTGTTGACACTTGAGCCTGATTTGCTTCACTCTGTGTCTGCCGTGGACGTTGTCATACATATTTTAAGCTCGCTTCACCCAGCAGGCACTTGCACGCAGACTCTAAAAAAGCATTGTTCCATCTCTCGGTGAGCTTATCGACAGCTTTGTTGTCACACCAGGTTTGAAGTTAAATTTCTTGATATAAGACAGGTTCTTTGCGTCAGTGGATTCTTTTTTAGTTGCAGAGGAGTTTGAGATGCTTTAGGTTGACTTTTCTTTTCTTTCACCTCTCTTGAGTTATCACAAATGTTCATTCTTTAACTTTGTTTTTTCTGTCACCGTTTCTCCCTTTCCTCTAGCTTTAACTCTGCTTCTCATTTTTCTCTTTCTCTCCTCCCCTCCCTGTTTTTGGCAATCTCACGTGTCGTCTCCTGCTCTCGCTCCCTTTGCTCATATCGCCTCTGCCTCTCTCTCTTTTTTTTTTTCTCCTTGAGAAGTAAGAAATTCAGTTTTGCGAGGCACTCATTTGCCTTATTGTGCTGAAGCGAATAATTGATGAAAGTGACTTTTTGCATCCACAAAGATCCTTTCACACAGTGTCTGGTGGTATGAGAATACCACGGCTTTTATGTAAACTGACATTACTGACACCTGTAGCCACATGAGCACCGCTCTTGTCTTGTTATTGATCGGAGTGCAGAGAGAGGTTTGCTCAAAAACATAAAAACCCCAGAAAGCTTACGAGCGTGTTCTCCTGTAAACATCAGCGCCGCAGTTTCAGGTTGTTAATCTGTGACACCAGATGTTGCTGTCTGAGCTTCAGGGAGAGTGCACATGTTCAGGTTCACGCCACTTTACCAGCAGGGTGGCTCACTGCTTTATCCCGTAGTCTGGGCGGTTTCAGGGATCAAACTTCTGAGACTCTGGTGCTGGTGAAGTGGAATTATATAAGTGAGCTTGTTGGAAGGTTATATACTAACTGCACCAAGAGCTACGAAGTCCCACATTCTACAGTTGACAGATGTTTGAAACGTGGATTTACTGAAGCAGTTCATTTTGTGTTCGTGTATTCTCTCTCTTCATAGGTTCTCGCTCAGTGTGCAGCCTGTATTGTAATACTATAGGCTGCTGCTGTTGAACATATGGAACACCACATGCAAGTGAATAAAAGATTATCTTCAAGGTTTAATCCAGTTTTCCGTAGCCTGACACAGAAGATTTTGGCTCTGCGATGGATAAGAAGTGTTATGAAGTGCTATGTGTGTGTGTGTGTGTGTGTGTGTGTGTGCGCGCACTGGTAGTATGGAGCTGTGATGATGAGGAGGATGCATCTTATCCCCATTAGTGTTAGCCCAGATCTGTCAGAGCCTTGTTGGGTTACTGCCTGGCAAAATCTCAACCCTGAGGAACAATAGGATGGGCCAAGCACACACACACACACACACACACACGCACGCATGCATGCATATGTTCCCAGGACACAACACTGTTTTTCTTTCTGATACACACACCCAGCAGTGCCTGGAAATTCTCCTCAAACACTCTGTCAGTTTAACATTCATGCATACGCGCATGCACGAGCACCAGCACTATGTCACTTTATCATTGCTACGCTTCGACCGACAACGCAGTTCACAGATTGAAGCGGCCGTTTCACTTTCCCACTCTCTCACGTTTGACTGAACTTCCTGACGTGACCCCAGCCTTTAGACCTTCAGACGTTTAACGTGAATGAATAATTCTTTGCCACCTGGTTTCTCTCCATTACCGTAGCAGTGTTTGTCACGGTGGAGATCAATGGACTTGCACCCGGTCACATGGCTGTGACCCATAAATCAGATCAGAGGGGTTGGTAACATTATTTAACAGGGTTCATGTTTTTCAGTCTTCATATCCGATCACTGGTACGAGCTCTTAAATATGTTGTTTAGTACCTGTTTTGCAGAAGCAGTCCTTGCAGCACTTTTTCTTGTGCTGCAGCTAAAGCCAAAGCTGCCCTACTTCTCCTCGTGCCGTCTCAGCTTTGACAGGAGATAACATTTTCCCTCTGTGCGCTCCTCCTATATTGACTTTCCACGTTGCTTCTAATTAATATCTCTGTTATTAATTTGCCGTGACACATGACCTCCTTCCACCCACCCACCCACGCAGCCAACCAGTTCGCTCCCAGCCCCTGAAGCGCCATTTAAGTCTCCACGCACCAAACTGCAGGGAGGCGAGCGGCGGATGCGACAGTATACATACGACTCGCAGCAGAGATTTCTTTTTTCCTTTGTATCCGTCATTCACTGTTTCAAACTTTTCCTCCAGCTTTGTTGTGCCCCCCCCCCAACAGTCACATCCAGTCCTTATTCTGCCTAAACTGGATCGACATTATGTCCGCTCTGGGGGTTCAGCTTTTTCTTTAATAGCCCAGAAATGGTTGCCCTTGGCTTCTTATATGTTTTCAACAACATAACCTTGCATTCTGTGTTTTCAGAGAGAGAAAAAGCACAAGGCTCCCAGAGGACCCTTAGTATAAGCACATATTGATAAAGCACACAAAAACTGTTTGTGCCACTGAAAACAGGCGTTCAAACTACAGGAGCAGTGTTTGTCTTACTTATACTATACTTATACATTGCAATAGTCCTGGACTTTAAACACTGCAGTATTTGCAAAGTTTTCTTTCCACTTTTCCACATATTGCATCTTAGTTGTGGTGTCACCAGCAACTTCTCTTTGAATGACTCCGAACCCAAAGGAGGAGTGACGAGTCTCCCTGCCACGTGTTAGCGGACAATGACTTTGCCTTCGGTGTATTTTTACTCACTCTGATGGATAACACTTAGAGGATAGTACGTACGGGCCAGAGAGCAGCAATAATTAATGAGGGTTTTTATAGAAAGCACAAGAAGCCGACAGGATACGTCTCGGTCATGGCTGTTATGTGTCTGCTCTTAGCGCAGAGGTTTTATCCTCTCCACATACATTTCTCTGAAGTATTTTTTTTTTTATTTGTTAGGTGACTTGTCTCTTATATGCCTCTCTAAATGTACCTCTCTCTCTCTATTTCTCTCTCTGTGTCTGTCTCTTTCTCCCTCCAGGTTCAGGAAAATGTCTTTGTTGAGTTTAACCACCAGGAGCTGCTTGAATTCTACAACAAGGTCAGTTTATCTAGTGCTTGTGCACGTGTGTTTGTAGTTTGGCCTTTCAGAGCAGGTTGAATGTATATCGCTGTGTTTCTTCCATACTTCAATTCATCCTAATTAGCAGACATGCCCTACCTAACTCACTCCCTCCTTGGATAATTATTATTTTCTTTCAGTGTCTTTTCTTTCTTTTTGTTTGTGTGTGTGAGAGAGTACACTTGTCTTACTATTTTTCTCTTCCCTCAGCTTGAAATCGTACAAGGACAGTTGGATTCCTTGACTTGATGCCTGCTACTCTTTGTAGAACAGACACATGTGCACACACACACACACACACACGCACAGACGTTGTTAGTGTTGTTGCTGACAGCTATGCCAGCTGTTTGAAGCCTAGAGATTTCATTATTGCTCTAATTTATTAGAGACAATGCCGGAATGGGTAGACATGAGTTCCTTTTCCCTCTGAGCTCCATTCAGTCCAGATCTGTTTTCCAATGGTTTTGAAACATATGTCTTCTTCAAGGAGATGTGGGAAAATGATCTTTTCCAATATAAATACATTTCACAGTGAGATTTGCCTGTACCCTGTCATGAGTAACAGAATGATTAATTGTTCTGTAAATGTGCTGTATGAAGTTGAAGTGTGCCAATAGTCGATGATGTGTGAACATTTTGAAACATGAATGAATTTTGCAACACTATGAATAACATTCTAATAAAATCTGAATTGGAAATGAAATCCATCCAAGCTGTTATTTAGTGAAGGCTCATTATTTCTCATTAGGACCAACCTGGACTGTTGGTTCACCAGATGGGAGACTCAGTGGACCTCCAGAATGTGTGTGTCTCTGTGTGTGTGTGTATGGTTGCAGGGAAATGTCCTTGTTCATGCATCTGTTCTTGTGTTTTTGTTTGTGTCTCTTTTTTTTGTTTGTTGCAGATTTATGACTATCTATTCATTCATCGCTACAATTTATCATTTACATACAGCAACAACTCACGCACAGATAACTTACCAATCTGCGTGTCTTGGGACTGTGAGAGGAAGACTGAGTGCGCTCACACAAACTCCTCACAGACAGACTCTGGACCAGAACTTTCCATGTTGCCGCTCCTCTGCTATTACATGGTCTTTACCTTCCCTCTGTGCTGCTTGTGGGATAAATTGCCCCAGTTGTCTTTGTTGTGTGGTCTACTGTTTCAGCTTCAGACCTGGATAACTGCCGGGGACTGATTGGACACCATGCTCCTTGATTCATTCACCTAGAGAATTATTTACCAGCTGAATTTAGGACATGAAACGTGACTACACACTGCAAACACACAGTGGTAAACACACTCGAATTATAGGAAAACTACTTTCAGAGGAGCTGACCTGTCTCAGAAAACACTCCCAGTCAGCGTCTGAAGCACGACTGAGAATCTTTTTTTACTCCGATTGACAATTTTCGCCACCATTTCCAAACGCCTGCAGCCAGAGGGAGCGCCGTGTTCCACAGCATGGAGAACAGATGGCGGGGCTGAGCGGAGATGGCCGCCTGGAAAACAAGAAGGGAGAAAAAACACACACTGCGACTCACACTGAGATCCGGCTGAACACAGCACACCGAGTCCCAGTCAGAGCCATAGGGGAAGTGTGTATGTGTGTGTCTGAGTTTACGGACTCATGTCTGGTGAGCTGTGTCTCTGCGTGTACTTGTCAAAGTCGTGCACTCTGCTGTGTGTGATGAGGCAAAATAAGTTAGGCCGGACAGAGCATATAGTTCAGAGGGATTCTGTCCTTTTCCAGCTTAAATTTATATCCGATGGTCTTGCTGCGTACCAGTGTGTGGCCATTTCTTGAACATATCATGTATCCACAACAGCACCTGTGGTTGAGCCAAACAAATCTTGCATCATGCAAACAGAGATCGATTTTACCATGATATGTGCTGAGTCATAAAACTTAGTAGAATTGAGTGTAATTAGATTAGAAATCAAGTCCAAAGCAATTCAAATCCTTGGATAATCGGGATAGGAAGTCCGGATGTTACAGAATTCAAGCAAACCATAACAAACAGAAGATTTATATCGGATGTGGCCACACCAACAGACATTTCCTGTCGCAACTAAGCGGTCACATCGGCTTTGAAAAGCACTAACATTACATCAGTAAGAGCACACATCTCTATTAAAAGACACTACGTCTACAAGGTCTTTGTCTGTTTGTGGTACAATTCATCATGTTAATTTCAGCAAATATGTGATGTTAAAGTCTCACTGTCAGATTGTTTCCTCGTGACTTTCAATGAGGAAGTGATTTGCCCTGAGACCATAGGGAATCAATGAACTCTGAACATGTTCTCAACTCATCAAAGCATAACAGACAAATATGCATGTGCGTCTGTGTCTTTCGTAACAAGATGGACAGTCAAGAGTCACGGCAACAGTACGAAGCTACACAGATGACACCGGTTTGGTTTTATGAGGAACGACCCTTCAGCGCTGACGAGCTATGAGCAGCTAATAAAAAGTGAACAATGGCAGAAAGGCACTCACGATAAATCTGTTTCGCGTCTTGAACAATCTGTTTGCATGCCTCAGCCTCTGATGTGTGCCTGATCATTAAAATATTTAATACTTCGCTCTCCAGCTGAAAGTGCTGCTATAATAGGACACTTAACTGAACACAGATTTGACCTTTGTCTCTCACCCGGTGCACTCCGATTGATTTAAAGCACAGCCTCTCTATCAGTGCACAACACTAACATACACCACTGAGTCATTCCATGTCAAGAAGGGTCAGTGGTATTAAAAGAAATCAAAGACTCAGTTCAATTTTCTTTACTTCAGTACTTAAAGTCTCTCCTGGAAAAAGAAGCTGAGTGTCGACAAAGGGGAAGCAGCCAAGACTTAGGACAGAAGGAAGATGAGTGCTTCTGTTACCGGTAATGATCAGAGAATACAAGTAGCATTTTCAATAAGCAGAAATACACCAGCCTTAAGTGCTCTCTACAGTCTGTCACTCATTTTCTGTCCCCCAAAACACACCATAATTCTATCTTTCAATATCCAGTGACACTCTCCTTTCAGATGATGTCTCTATGAGACAAATGTCTTCAGCAGCATGCGAGAAAAAAAGAGAAAATGAGGCCGGCGCCAAAGGAAAAGAAGAAGTTAGCCAGACTGCATGAGAGGCAGATGTTCTTTCTTTTCAAAAGAGCATCCTCTCCCATTAGCGCAACCATTAGCATCAGAGCTCTGTCAGTGCTCCATAATAGGGCACATTCATTTTGGCATCTTCTGATGGATGATGAAGATGATATTGAAACATTTGTGTTGCTCTGGATACACAGTCCAACTTCTCTTCACAACCGTCTCTCTCCAGAAACTTCAAGAAATGGTTTGGCTGTGCAATCACAGGCAAAATACCGAGGTTGACATACATGTGTAAGACAAGCTTCATATTGGGGCGTCCCCTCTTGCCATAGTATTTAATGTTATTTTTCTGGCAAATTACAAATTCTGTACTTCAAATGTCTATACATTACCCAAATACATTACCCAAATTTTTTACCCAATTTTAAATAATGAGGTAAACTCATGTTAAAGGCATCAGAATATTTTGTGGCTATATATTGTAATGTTTTACAGTTCATTGAGCTCTTTTATACAATTTAGAGATACATAAAAGAAAAAAAGTTTTAAATCAAAAACATACATTCAAATCCTGCACTTTCAATTTTTTAATGTTTATTCTATTGTAATGCTATTGTTGTGAAGTGAGTCGTTTTATCAATTCTTATTCAATCGATGTCAATATTGGTTTATACATTTTCGTCAATAAAGACGAAAAAACAAAACAAAAAAAAACGGAGCTCTGAATCAGCCAATGACTGCAACGCACGCGGTGAACTTTTGACCGCATCATCACTTCCTGTTAGTGTCAGCCGAGTTTTAGCATTAGCTCCTTTTTTTAACTTCTAAAAAACGTCGTCATGTGGAGCCGCGGTGAAAAGGACAATAACTGCGGGAGCGACACACCGCAGGAGGAGGCAGCGGATAAACACCTGTAGCTACAGGGGAAGCTCACACGGCTGGAGACGATGCTAGCAACGGGTTAGCTTTCATAAAAACCACCGATGTCTCCACAACTCACCACACCAGCCGGCCCAGTGTTCTGCAATGAAAGCCCACAGGTGAGTGCAGGCTTTTCCGCTGGTGCTTGTGGTGGTTTCTGCCTCTCATTGTTTAGAGGAGGTGATGGTCTCCTCGGGGATGTCACGGCATGAAACGATAGTGCCAGGATTGCTGTGAGAAGAAAAACGATGGTTTCATGGCCTAAAGGCTGTGGTGGTAAATTCAAAATTTTAAACCACTATTAGCTGCCAGAGGTTCTGACAAATCCCTACAGTTCCCCTGTAACAGCACATTTAGACTCACTATATCCTGATTTTGCACTGGACCTTTAGCAAATTGAACACACTGATATATTTTATTCCACTGAATATCCCATTGAAAACGCCCATTGTTGAATTAAGTGGACAAAGAGAATCACCCAGGGATCAAGATTTTAACCAAGATTTAAAAGGCCTCTTCTTCTTGTTCCACAACTTTACAAACCTCTGTGTGACTGAACAAAAACACAGGTCACTAAGCTACGGTGATTGGCACATTAATTGAAAAACTGCAGAATGTCCGAGTAGGAAAGTTAAAAAGGAAATTCAAGTGTTCAAGACAGATTGTGATTGAAGAACTGAATCCACAGCCACACAATAAGCAGGTAGTGTGGGAAGTATTTTACCAGAGAGATGTCCTGCAGTAGTATTTCTTGCTGCAGATGTCCTTGATGTCCACTCATATTCTGAGTCTACGGATGGATTTGAGGAGTTGCTATTTCCAATCGATTATGCCCACAGCTCCACACAGATAAGAGGATGAGGTGCTGTTCGTAAGTGCTGGCTGCCCCTCGCAGGCTTTTTCGGCCAATCTGTAGAAATTGGGCTTTTTCCGGAGGCCTGAGCAAGTATTGCCTGTTTCGGTCAAAGGGTCAACTTAGGGGTTGCATAACAGATGGCTGGAGAGGATTCAAAATAAAAACTGTGAATCATGGAAAGCTACTGCAGAGGAGTCTGAATAAAAATACAGAGCTGGAAATGAGTACAATAGACCATATTTAATTAACTATTCAAAACCTCAACAATTGGATCTTAACATTTTCCCTTTCCTCATCAATCCGTTATAAACCAATACTTACTCATCATGGGGCAGGGTGTGCCATGGTTTAAATTCAAAGGTAATCCCACCTTGGTATTTTTTAATGTGCAGCTTGATAATTGATGTATTTATTCATACCTACTTTATTTAAATCTAAGTTCTCATCCTTTGATTCATATCATACATACTTCTCATGATCATACTGCATAAACAACTGCTCATACACTTTTCCTCTGAAAAGGGTTTGAGCATGCTTGATATTTTTTTCCCTTGGCCACCTGTCGTTCTTGTTGCTTTCATCTTTCCTCTTCGATCATTTTAATTTCCAGCACAATGGCCACATCAAATATTTAGCGCTCCATTCTTTGAGCTTTCCTCCCAAAATGACCTGCTGCTTTCAGCCTCGTTAAATCACCTGTGGTTAGGCTCCACATAAACAACATTTTTCCAAATGATGACTTTTCCTTTCTGTTCTATAACTGTATGTTGCTTGTAGTTCTTCCTTTGCTAAACCTCTGTTATTATCTTTGTAGCGTTTCTGTCTTGCTGCAGGGCACAGACAAAGTTATAACCCACCCCAGTGTCTTCTCTGCTTGTTTATATTGAGGTTGCTCACTTGGATTGAACTTTCTTGCATTTCACTGAATCAAACTGGGACACCCAGCTTCCTCCTGAAACCTGCCTTCTGTTCTCTCTGTCTTATGATCCTGCTAACGCTCTCCCACAACTTTCCAAATTCACTATCTTCTGTTCCCAGCCGTGGGCCCCCACTTGACCCAGCCACCTGCAGTTCCTGCGCAGATAAAGACACCTACTCGCAGCTCCTTAAAGCTTCTTTTCTCCTCTGTATCTTCAGGACCAAGGTGTCCCTCTGGACAGTTATTAGAACTCTTTCTGCCTCTGTCCCCTTCAACTACACTGTCCCCTCCCCACGCTGACACTCAAACTTTTAACACTGTGTTTGCTGGAAGTCATTAGTGACTCAAAACTCCAGACATATGAAGTTTAGTTTTGCTGTATCTACTTATGATGTGATTATATTAGACACCTGTGAGTATTATAAATCCATTCCAATCCACAACAGTAAATGTGTCACCAGCATTATTTGTCTTATCATCTGGCAGAGTACTGCTTCTAATTTTCTGAGGCAGTTTTGCTCTGTGCTGCAGGTATCCATCGATTTTATTCATCAGAGAAAATGAAAGTGAACTTTTAGATCGTGGGAAAGCTTGATGCGACAGCAGTGAGTGAGCAGGGACTGTCCTTAAACCTCTTGAAAGATGTGACCTGTTAGAATTGAGAGATTAGTCCAGTAAGTCTTGCATTGATTAGGACTGTTATCAAGAAGGAGACTGAATTGAATCATAAATTAGATTTAATTTGGATCTGACAAGTTGTTTTCAGTCGCATGTCTTAAATGTGTGCAACCAGCACTGGCTGAGTTTCATAGCAGTTGCAGTTAGCTAAGGTTGCTCCCTCCAACTTTTTGTCAGTTCTGTGACCAAGCAAATAATGACAGACATCTGTTATTGCCTTGACTGTTATGTGTGTGGTGTCTGTGGATTATTATCAAGCATCTATTTGATTTTAGGTATTTTGTTATTGTCAGTTGATTTATTCAGTTGAGTGCAAACTAAGTTACTCATAACACATCTGAACAACTATTATGTATTTGTATTTTTTTTCTTTTGACTTTTTAATATGGAAGACATAATCTACAGATTCTCATAGAATCATGTATATTTACCATAGTGTTCACATGTTGAATTGGCTGGTGGTGGGTATACTAAGCAAACTAAAGCTCTGTCACATCAGATTCCTGTTTAGTCATAGTTATTTAGTTAGTTAAAACTTAAGTTATTTTTAATTTCTTTCAGAATAACCACATTTGCAGGTGAACAAAATAACCCTGTTACTTCAACTGACTTGATCAGACGTCACATTTTTACTGTATATTTGCTGTCTCTCTGAGACAGTTTGCAAATACTCTGATCACAGTTTCAAATAACTTAAAAGCTCATTTCCTGTGTAATTAACTAGCATGCATGACACCAGGGGCAGGTTGATATACTGTGAAATAAGCTCAACAGTAGTGTTCAGCATACAGAGTACTGGTTAATGGGCTGAAGTAAAGTTGTGAAAGTTTTCTAACAAAGCACCATCGCACATGCACCATCTTTACACAGGCTTCTTTATTCAAAGGTCACCCCACTGCTGCTTCTCTGCCGTCCCCATTGTCAGAGGAGATACATCATTATCTCTTTCAGACCAACTTCCTGTCGTGTTCTCCCTCCCTGCTTTCATTCCTCAAAGTGTCTCCTAGTCCAAACCCTTCCAGTCATGACCAAGATGTCTTCTTAAGGCTCTCATCTGTCTCTGTCTCTCTCTGTTTCTGCTTCATGCTCTCTGCCTAGCTGGATGCTCTGTTGCCAAAATGAATAGGGATATTCATTCAGCCAGCGCCTCTCTGTTGGCCCTAGGTGGCAACGCTGTGAACTCGGCCTAGTCTGGATCGGTGCAGTGTGGTCCCTGCTGCAGAGCCAATCAGGACCTGCCAGGCTTTACCCATGATTCTCATTGTTTGCTTTCTCCTCATGAGTCACCTTTTCATCTTCCTGCCAAGACTCTCAGCCAGATTTTCCCAATAAACAAGTTGCAGTTTTCTGATCTCGTGTTTTGATAACGTGGAGTTGACCTTGGCACCGGCAAAGTGTCCATGTAACCTAAATGAAGGATTTGCTTCTGTGGCTTAGGGTGTTTATTTTCCCTGTTCTGGCCATGATGCATTGTATCTACTGGTCAGTCTGACATTCTCTGCCTCAGACTCTGATATGGAAACCTTGTCTCTTTGATATTATAATGTCTCTCTGTTTCACAAAGTGCAGCTTGAGATTCTGTGCATGTACAGACTGTGGAGTTGCATTTCACCTATTTTATTTCTGGTGTTATTTTTTTATACATCCAAATGATTACATCACAATAATATTAGGAAGAACATTGTAGGAGATTTTGTAATTTATTGTTTGAAAACAAAACTCAAAGGGCTAAAAAGGACAGCACAGTGGTTGCAAATACAGTTATGATTAATTGTTGTTGTTTTCAAGGATTATGCTTCAGTTTACCACCAAAGAGGGATTTAAGAGATTGTTAGATCTGGTCTCCTGATTGCTACCTGCACCTAAATATAAATTTGTTCTTCCCTGACCCATATTAATCCATTTTCCAAGTTTCTTTACAATCCATCGGGTAGATTTTTTTTTTTTTTTTGTGACCTTGCTTACAATAGAGACAAACATCCAAACCAACCCTTCAAACAAATAGACAGTAAGTCAAGTCAGGTCTCTCAAAGGGACAAAGAGTCCATTATAAACCTTGCACTTCTTCTGGCACTAAGCTGGTTAGCCACTAAAGTGAAAGTTAGGTGGAAAAGAAACACGGGTCTGATCTGGTGCTATAAACCTCCCAACTCTTCTGGAGTTCATACACTGCTGCTTTCATTATTAGCCCCATATGCAGCACTTGAATATATAAACATAATCTTATCTTCACAGGCCTGCCCTGTGTACCAACAGTTGCTGCGCTCTAACTAGACCTAAGATTTATGGCCCGAGCCCAAGCCCTAACCCGAACCCGAGGCAATTTCGGGCCGGGTCGGGCCTGAAATGTCAGTCATTACGGTCGGGTCGGGTCGGGTCCTGCTCTATCCTGTTTTTTTTTTTTAATTAATTAATAATTATAAATATATGTTCATTAAAAATATATACTTAAACTATGTGTGGATACTAGACCAAGGAATACTTGTTATAAAATAAATAATTTGGATAAAACGGAGAAGGAGCTGCCCCCTCTCAATGAAAGTGCTGCGCTAGAATCTTAAGGACGTACTGCTGCTGTGGATTATGGCCCAATGATCAACTCGTCAAAATGACGGACGCCCTTAAATGTTTACGCCGCCTCTAAAAAAAAACCGTCAATGACAGATTGTCGCTTAATGTAACATCTGCAGTGCAGACACAGAAATATAAAAGATGTAAATGTTTATACAGTTTTATTTAACTTAGGCCTAGATGTTGTAACAAAAGGCAGAGTTTAATTTGTTATCATAAATCACCCCTCCTTATAAATAAAATATGTAATTTCGGGCTCGGGCCAGCAAATCCAGTTAATTAGTCGGGCTCGGTCTGGGTCGGGTTTAATACCCCTTGGGCCTGCGTAGGGCTCGGCTGCTTTTTTTTGGCCCGATCTTACCTCTAGCTCTGACTGACAATCACTAATTAGAAGAGAGAGCTTCTGGGATAGGTCAGTTGATGACAAATGTTTGTGTTTTTAAAATGCTTTTGGGAGAACTTGTGGCTTTATCTTTCACCACCACAAACACCAGCACCACCTCTCTCTGGATATTTGGTCTGTTCTGGTTCCACACAGAGAGGTCACGTTCTGAGCAGCCAGTGTCTGCTGAAGACATCCCTCGAGTCTAGCTGGCACCGCCAAGACACGACAGCACTGTCAACACAAACTAGTCTCTCTCTGTCGCCCTGGTCATTCTTTAACGGCCTTCTTTTCCTCCCCACTTGCTCTGCCTCTGTCCCCCGTTCTTGTTCTCCTCCTTCCTCACAAGCCTTGTCGTCTTCTCTCACAGTGACATCACTTATGGTGTTTGTTCTCTGTCTTGTTCTTTCTTTTCCACACTCTTTCTTCTCTCTGTTCTCAGCAAGTAGCAGTGGCAGGTACCGTGGTGGCTGTGTCCTGGCACATTGTTTGCAGTTCTGATCACTGTAGATTTATTATGATCAGTGTTTGTGTGTGATTCTAGGCCTGATGACAGAGAACAGTCAATGGCTGTCAGTGCTGTTTATGGTCATGTTGTGTTGCAGGGTATCAAGTGATGCCAGTAACCTGCTGCCATGTTTCTGTTCTATTTCACTATTGTTGGCTTTGCTGCTGTTCAGTGTTTATAAAGGGTAACGTAGACTTTGTGAATGGCTGCTGTTCATGCCACTCCCTGATTTCAGAAAATAATTGTTAATAATAATAATTGAGTTTTAACCCTGAAGCCTGGCTGTTCAGTTGCATGATGAATAATTGTAAAACAGTTGATAAAAAACAAAATATAATACTGCAAATTCGGGAAAAAAACCAAATAACATCCAGCACACTAAACACTGTAGTGGTGTTTTTCTTACCTCTTCACGTTAGTAACGCTGAATGATGGGATTGTAGCCGACATTCTTTTTTGTGGTTGTGGTAGACATCGCCATGGTAACAGCGGGCTCCACCAATCCAATTTGTTGCTATTTCCCCTCGGGATTCTGGGCAGTGGACTACTTCTCCTTCAAATTGCAAATAACACATGGTATTTTTTATAAAGCTGTTTAACATACAGACTTGTGGCCTCTCTACAGTGGGACTTACTTGTCATAAGTCCTTGGAAGGTTACTTTATTACAATCACTGCTGCTCTCAAATTGTTGTACTTGGTGTCAGACACTTGCCTCAGCCATTCCCTAACTTTGCTTTAGCTGTCAACGTGTTTTGCTGTTGATGTTGTGATTTTGTTTTGTTGCTGTTTTCGTTGCCGTGCCAGTTGGAGCATGCCACCGCCCTGCCCTGTGATGTCCTGGGCAAGGTGGCACTGGGTGTGTATCTGCAGGGCGTCTGCAGCAGCGGTGTAAACAGTCTCAACACAGATGGTGCAGCATGTTTCTAAATGCGGCAGGTTCACAGCCCGGGGAGCTCATCATCCTCTTCTTGCATTCCTCCTTCCCACACTCAACTTGTTTTTCTGTCCTTCTCTGTCTGTCAATGTCTGTCACTTTCTATGTTTCTTCCTGTCTTCTGCACCGTCTGGTCTTGTCTCTGTTGGTCTGCCCTACTGTCTGTTTGTCTGTCTGTCTCTCTTTCTCTCTCTCGCTCTCTCTCTGTACGCTACCTCTCTGTCCATGCTGTCAGAATTGTAGCTAATAAAAACCTAGTTTTCGTCCCTTAGATTTTACTTTATTTTAGTTTTTAAAACTGTACTTGTGTTAACTTATATGTTGTATAGTTGTGCTGTTTAAGATGGAGAAAGGAACACAGCAGTAACATTTCACCAGGCGGTAAAAGCAGCTCTTGGAACCAAAAGTTTTTTACTGCTTTGTGGTTAGTGTTTGAATTGAAGTCTCTACTGTTTGTAGTCACAATGTCTCCTCAACGGTCCTGACTCATGTTGTTAATAGGAAATAATTTACCATTTGTTTTTCTCTTTCTCCTTTAATGCAAACAAACAGAATATTTATTGCCACCAATTTTAAACCTTGCAGATGCGAAACACTCTCACCTTCATTGGTTTCCCTACTCATCTTTTTCCTTTGGTCTGCTTGGCCACAGATATTAAAGCTGAAATGGAGGAACTGGAAGCTTGTTTGCTTTTGCAGACCTGAGCTCCATCAATTTCAGGGCAGCTAGCCCCCAGACATATCTGTTTCCCTTGTATATATTATATTTCGTTTTGCATATTCACATACTTATAACATGAAATAGAAACACAAATGTTATTCATAATTAAATAAAGGTCTGTGCTATCAAAGGTGAATTGTAATTTATAATATACTTAACCAGCAGCTTTCAGTCTTCTGCTCGATTTTCCCACTCATGTCATATTTTTATTGATGGCTCTTTAAAGCAATCAGACCAGTCCTTTTATTTCTTTTCTGCGATGGAGGAGTGAAATTGGGGGATGGACAAAAAGAGTGGGAAGTTGTGAGAGGAGGAGGAGGAGGAGGAGGAAGAGGAGGATGAAGAGGATGAGGAGGATGAAAAGAAGGAAAGTAGGACAGATAGATGACTGACTGTTTGAGCCTCCTGGGTATAGTTTGGAGCTGTATAGCCGGTCTTGCATTAGACCTGATGGTGAAGTTCAGCTGCTCATTTAACTGAACAAGCTGTGTTACACACCAATTCAGCAGAGGTGACGTGGAGTTGCAGAGAGGGGATTAAGTTTTCTGCCAAGCAACAACATATTTTCTAGTTGAAACACTGAAAGTCTGATTAGATGCTGTAAGGTGGATTTTAAATGATTTTTGTTTGCTCAGTTAAAACATAAAAAGAAAGGTAATCAGTCAGGTAATATTCACCTGATGTGTCCTACAAAGAATGAACCTTGAATCAGTACAGTCGGTTCTTTGGGATTTGTCTTCTGGTTGATATTTATATGACAAGGTTATTTTATAGACTGTACTTCATAGAGATGAAAAAAGAAACTGCACTCTCCGTTGAACATTTAAAATTATAGTAAAAATGTTATTTATTTTACTAGAAACATTTGAGCACACACATACCTTCTTAGGAATAGTTGTGCAATATGTGCCTCTGTAAAAGAGACATGGTGAGTTTCATTGTTAATTCAATTTTCTCAAAGTGTCCAGTGTTCCTTTGAGTGTCTCTGTTGTGAAAGTGCTGCTCAACAGCACAGGATCCCATCTTCCATAATGTCTCTAATTGGATTGAAGTGCGCTTAAAGTCAAAGAGGAAAAGCGTGTTTGCAGTGTGTATACCCTAATTTAGCTTGTTACCAGTTCAATTAGGACTTTTGGATTGGTGGGTTTTGAAGATGTATGCCACTTAACCTTTGAGTATGTGTGTGTGCGCGGCAGTGTCTTACATCAGTGTCTGACATAAACAAACAACCATTCACTCTCATATTAAAACCTAAGGCCAATTGAGATTCTCCAATAAACTCATTGTAGATGCCTGAAGAAAAATTATCAGCAGCCCACTCACAAACTATATTTATATAAATAAACGTATATGTGATCCTGTTTGTTGTTCATCCCCTCTCCAGGCCTTTTTTCTCCAAATGGTGCAGTCGCTAAATTCTCTACTCACTTGTGAAATGCTGGGAAATACAGTGAAGGATTCTGATGCTCATAAACCCGCTGCTGTTTTTTGTTATCAGTGTTCTGCTGCATGGTGTGTGTCTGTTGCACTGATGCTGTATATTTCTGTGTGTAAGAGAGAATGATAGACTGCGGTTCTGGCTATCTCCTGCTAACCTCACTCATGTTTCATTCAGCCCTAAAATTAGGACCATTGCATCCAATCTTTAAACTCGGGGGAGAGAAAAAGAGGAGAAGAGGAACATTTCATTTTTGGGACCTTCCCTAATCCCTTTGACTGCTCTCTTCACCGCCCCACTCTATACACACACACACACACACACACACACACACACACACACCACAGGGGCTAGCTCTCCTGATCACACTGCCCCCATCACATCCACATTATTACACAGCAGCTAATCCTGTTTCCCAAATCCCAGCACCTTGGACTTGGCTGAGAAAATCCCATTGGTGCTGCACATTTCTTCATACTCTTTAGCATACAGGAATCCACTATCCTCCAGACTGCGTTTGTCTCCATCCAGCCTGCCTTCACGATGTTTTCCCTTGTAAGTCACACTGTAAATCCCTGCACCCTATCCGTACTGAACAGTGTCGCGAGTTTATTATTGCATGCATTGTATTGAAAAATGTCTCAGACGGATACAAAAACAAACAGACAAAAGGGGAAACTCACCATCCTCTCTCATCCCGCCCGCCCGCTCGTCTCTTGTTTTGCTGTAACTAACTTAGTGTTTTATTTATTGCTCTGTTTGTTTATTGATAGACCTTTAGTTAAGAATTCATGAGGCTGTATTCCTTGCAGAGAAACTTGAGTGTTTGTTACCAAGAAAAACGAGAGGATGGGCTGTCACATCTCCTCCATTCAATCTGTACAACTCACTTCATAATTAATTGTGTGACGTTTCTGCTGGTGAGGGTTTGCTCATGTGTGCGTGCATGTGCGTGTTAGTTCACAGGACTGCATGTCCATCCAAATGTGTAAGAACGGACATGCTTCTCTATGCAGCCTAATGATGCTAACTTCACCATTTGTAGCAAGACCGCTCCAAGACTTCTCTGCCAGCATCACGGATTCAGTTTGTGTGTGCGATGGGAACTCTGCTCTCCATGTTCATCTGAATACCTGTAAGTGCTTTAGTAGCACTGTGGGATTTCAATAATATTTCATGTTTTGTTGTTCGCTTGCAATTAAACATCTGTCTCTTGGTGTACGTTTGCGTGTTGTTGTCTGGATCTTTATATTGTGCTTGTGTGTTAAGGAGAGAGAGGCACCTGCGGGCACTCTGAGTGAGCACACTTCTCACAAACACAACGAGTTTGCATAATGAGTATACAATAAGATCACATTGCATCATTCCTCAATCAAACTCCCAACACGAGCGAACACGCCGAACCCATAATGTGAGTGTGTCACTGGGATTATTGCTGTATCTTTGGTGGATAGTGGACAGTGGTTGTGACAGGTGTCCGAGGTGGAAAGTGTTTGGTGCAAAGGTGTTGGGGCTTTAGCTCAGTTTCAGGGAATTTTGTATGTTCCCCTCTGTCTGCGTGATTTTTTTACTACGGGTACTTCTATTTTATGCTATTGCTGTGACAGTTGTCCAGATGGAAAAGAGAGAAAGGCAGATATTATTAACCATGCATTTGGGAATAAAAACACCCACATGTAGAGTGTTTAGAACAACAACTTACTGAGCCTGAAACATGAATGAATTAGGTGCTTGGCAGCCGTAATGGAGGCACAGAAACCCCTACTGATAACTGCTGGTAAATTGAAGAAGATAAATGGCCTTTTGAACTGAAAGTAGAATTCACCACTCCATCAGATCAAAAAGCAACACTCGCCTTTGGCAGCTTTAATCAAGTCATCACTTCCTTTGCATTTAGTTATTTATCACACATGAAAGCATGACTCACTGGTCTGGAGTCGTGTTTGTGTGCGTATTTGTCTCAATCAAATGTGAGGAAGAGGGATTCTCAGAGCTCCACCCCATCAATCAGTGCCACTGCGCTGTGGTCGTCTGCACAGACTTGTCTCAATATTTAAGTGATCATTAACTTTGTGTGAGATGGTAAAAGCTGCTCCGCACTTGTTGTAAATGAGCTTGTCTGCGAGGAGCAAACACATCTTGGTCTCGCTCTGTATCTATGCTTGTGTGTCTGATCGAGTGTTTCAGACAGTGCTATTTGTTCTCTCAGGCTTAGCAGATGCGTGGCGTGAAAGCAATACAGGGTTCATGATGTTGAAAAACACTTGGCACCATGCATGATTACCATTTATTCAAACAGTGTGAACCACTTTCATTTTGTGATGCAGTGACTAATGTGCAGCATGTGCAGGAGCCATGTGTGAGAGCTGAAGGGCACACGTGCTGATGTGTGCTGGTGTACAAAATGTTTTGGCCTCCCAACTGGTAATTATGTTGAAAGGCTTCTTGGCATGCAATATAAATCTGTTCACATATACATGAGCATATGTTTTAACATTAATTATTTGAACCATGAACAATTTTGATCTCTAAGACATCATCATGCTAGGTAAGCAACCATCACTCTAATACAATCATCTTAACGTATCCACATCACTTACTTTATTTGGCTCTAGTTTTAGTCAATTGTCTGGGTCAATTGTGTTTGTAATTTTCCAGCCGTAGATTTAATCTCTTGAACACAATAGTACGAATAGTATTTGATATCCTGTTGATGGTGTCACAGGCTGCAATGCTGATTTACTCAAGAGACCTATATAGTCAATTTGTTTTACTGCCTTTCATTTTGAGTGGTGGGATTAAGTTGCTGCTGTAAACAACTTCCTAATGTGATCAAGTTAAATCTTTCCCCTCTTTTAAGATTAATGTTACACATATTTCGCTGTGGGCTCCCTCACAGCTCTGAGAGACCAAATAACCTGCCCTCTTACTCTGCCTCAAACCAGTTGTGTGCTCAGATTATATTTACTGTTTTGAATGAATTTTTACAAGAATCAAGTGGGATTTATACTTGATTAAATGATCTTCTGGGCCTTTGGTTTAGAATTTGATTGAGTAAATTAATTGTTCTTTTTAAAAACCTTTGGAAACAATTTAGTTGTTGCCCGGGAGCTGCGATGCCAGAGCAGAGAAGGAAGGAAGTCGAAACTAAAGTTAAAAGAGGTGATGACTTGATAAACTTTGTTCATTAGACACAGATACAACCTCTGTCATGGGCAGGAGTCTCATTTAACCCTTGTGTTTACTATAAATCCAGCTCAAAATTCTAAAGCAATGTTGTAGTGCAGATAGCAGAATAGCTGGAGGATAGGTGCTGTTTAAAAAAAAAAAAAAAAACATTTGACTTGACTCTTAAAAGCTTCTCTTTTTTTAATCGATTGACTTGATTGCTCAAAATCCATCCTGATTAACATTTGGACTTTCTGAAGGCAAACGTAAACAAGCCTTTTTCATCCCAGTATGATATTTTTCCTGTTTTGACAGATTGGAGTCATGCTTTCTGTGTACAATTTAAAATTGTACAGTATACTCTCGAGTACTGTTGGTTTGATTCCAGCTCACAGACTTTGTTTCATGTCTCCCTCCTCTCTGTCACTTTCCCCCATTCTAAAGCAGAGATGTCTCAAAATAGCCTGTCTCCCTTGCCCCGTGAAATCCATTCAGCTTATCTGCTGCATGTAAATCATCCCATTCCTCCTTTATATGTAGGATGCGCTCCTGTGTTGAAGAGCTTGTGTTTTTTTTTTTTTTTTTTTTTTCTTATAGAAAAAAATGTCGGCATGGAGGAGTCAAACAGGAGTCAGAGCCCTATGTTTTATTCATTACTGTATGGCCATATTTTTACTTATATTGCTGTTGTTTTGAGAGAACAGTTTAGAGTGAAGTCCATGCCAGTCAGTCCCTACTCCTTTACCATCTGTTGGTTTGGTGACTGGAGGATACTTGGAGGGTCCCCAGGGAGCAGGGGCCCTCTCAGGGCTGCAGGCCTGCCTGGGAGGCACCCTAACCAGACAGAGGCACCAGACAGCCTCCTCAGGCTACTGCGTGACCTGTTACACACTGTGGGCCACTCAGGCATTATTGTTTACAGGAATAACTTTCTACAGTGGCCTGAAATTTCACTAAATGCACTTGTGGTTTTAATGATTGTCTATTTTATTGAATTATTCCAAACGTAATATGGACTTCAATATCCACACTCTTTAAAGTGAGTCTCGCCCGAGGTTGTACGACTGGTTATGGAAAGAGCAGCGTTAAACAACAACAAAAAAAATAAATAATACTAATGTGGTTATTAGACTTTCCTTAATAATATTTTTGTGTACAAATATTTGAAATTCTCTCTAAACCATTGTATTTCAAACTTTTATTACTTTTATTAACAATATCACTCATATCATATGTTAGATTTAGTTCTTTCTTTGGTTCGGTGTCATCCCTGTTACACCTGCGCAATATAATGAAATGTTGCAGATAATGAATACGTTTATATGGGAACATGTGTCTTGTCTGTGTAACAAGCCTTTTTGGAAAAAACAAACAAACCACACATTCAGGTTCTGTCATTTTATTTGTGATCGACACAATTTATGACACATTTTGTCACAGACACAGATTCAGAATGAAACTGAGGATAGGTACAAACGTGTGCCATTCACCATTTGTCAAATCAGTGTCACATCTGCTGTCAAACAAGATAACACTGAGGTGTGGTACCATGCAATTGTTTGTTTAGCCTGATTCCAGGCTGATGTGTAACACTCATCCGTCACACTGTGTGTCGCTTCTACAATTATAAACACAATGGTGGCATGCCAAACCTTCATCGTCATGGTTACCGTGACAAGGCTAAGGTTGTGAAACTGTGTGGCCTGTGTTCATCCACCCCAACCTCCTGCTTCTCATATAGACTATACAGACTTCCTCCTTTGCTCCCCTCATTAAACTTGCTGCTTTAAGCACGCTGCAGTAATGGAGTTCATGAGCATATTTGGGCATGGCCCAGACGAACACATCTGTGTCAACATGTTGCTGAATAGCCCCCACCCCTAGATCTACCATTTTAACTTAAATTTGGGTCCCTGGTCTTGTGTTTCCTCTTACCTTAATCTGAACCTAACGTTTTCCCGATCACTAGGAAAGTGTTGGAATAAAACAACAACACAATCCGATGGACTTTGGTGTGGGTCCTGGTACATGTTACAACAGCTTTCAAATGTTTTCGGCAAAATGTTTGTAATTATGAGAAAGAGTGAGAGACTGGAGTCAAGGGATACACAATTCGGTTTGGAGTCCATCAATGAAAGGGAAAAGATTGACAGAGACCAAGTGCACCTATTATTTTGGCAAATGGAAGACAATTTAAATGTGTATGGACATTTTCATACACTCTTTTGCTCAGATAACAAGGGGACAATTTTTCTAAAGGTTAATGTAAAACATCTCTCTCTATAAAAGTGAGAGGGGGAATGGATGATTTTTTTTTTCCTCTTGCTCTTGTTCCCTGAACTTTTAACTCACTTCAGCTCAATGCAGTTTCAATTTTGGAACAGGGCTAGTATGTTACATTCAGATCTCTTTATCCAAACTATAGAATAAGATTTGTATTTCTTCTTTTTTGATCTGAATAGTACTGAGCGTGAAAGACTCTCTCCTCTCAACATGGTTTGAGCAATTTCATTTTTTTTTTCTATTAGCGATAAAACATGTTCCATTTCAGTAAATCTGTTAATAAATCCAATAAAGAAGAATTTAATTCCACATGAAGTCACATTGTGCTACAATTACCTAGGAAGAGTGTATGAGTGTCATGTTTGATAAATGGAGACGCTCTGTATAAATTCATTATGCAAGGTGAGATATACTGCCTGTGCTGTAATATTAGAATATCAGATTACGGCAGGGTGACCAGCTAGGTCTGAGCTAAGGTACATGTTTATCTTAGTGTCTGTAAAACTGTGTGAGTATTCTATTTAGGTGCTCTGGTGATCTCACATCAATTCAGCCTTTTTCTAATGCTCTGCATAGATGTGTCGGTTGGTGGCCTTCTCCCTACTATCTCCATCAGCCAGCATGAGTCTTAGCATCTGGATAGGGACCCAGGTATGGTGTGATAAAAGCCTCTGAGGGGAGAAAGCATAACAGAATGAGAGAGCGAACACAAGGGGGAAACGTGTGTGTGTGTGTGTGCGCACCCGACCAAATTGCAAAGGGTTTTTCGTATGTTCATGTGTGTGGGGGAGGGTGAATTTGTACCATGTCACAGATATAGATTCATAGATACACAGGAGGAGGGCAAACGAGAGGGAGGTGAATATGAGAAAGAAATGAATTTCGCTATGAGTGGTTTGCTGGAAGGGAAGTGGTAACCCCCAGCACCGTCAGCATATTAAATGGATGAAGGCCAGCAGGCATAAAAATGGGTGGACAAGATGAAAGGCAAGGGATGGAGAGGTGGAATTAAAGGAGAAGGAGGAGAGGAGAAGGTGAGCAGGAGACAGCGTAGAACAGCTGGGGAAAATAGGAGGAATGAAGAGAGAGGAGATGACCCCTGGGGAGCCTCATCTCCCACATCAATTATGAAAGGTGTGTGTGTGTGTGTGTGTGTGTGTGTGTGTGTGTGTGTGTTGTGTGTGTGTGTGTGTGTGTGTGTGTGTGTGTGTGTGTGTGTGTGTGTGTGTGTGTGTGTGTGTGTGTGTGTGTGTGTGTGTGTGTGTGTGTGTGTGAGGGCGCAAGAAAACACTATTACAGCTGGAAAACAGCTCAACAAATGCAGCGGTCATGTCCATCTCTCCCTTTTCACTCAAATTCAAATCGACTTCAGCTTGGCATGACGCTTAATTTTAAGAAAATCCTTCATTTTCAATTTAACCACAAAAACGAAACACATTAAGCACATAAAAATACTACCCAAAAGAGAAGATTGATGCAGATTTATGGGTAAAATTAGTTGTATTAATATAATACTGCCTATATTATAATATTTCCTTAATGAGATGATTGATAGGTATTCCATATCTCAGTACTTATTTAAGGTAACTGTCTCTCTCTGACAGTTGCTTTTATTTCACCATATTTAAAGTTAAAGGTAAAGTTAAAATGCTTACAATTAATTCAGGATACATGGACACATAGTGGTTCAGGTCAAATGTACTAAAGATGGCAATCCATTACAAGGCATAATGTCAAATGATGGTTTTTCATTTGTGTTCTCCTTTTTGCATAAATGTCCAGCTTTGATGTCATCACTCATTTGGCTCCACTTATTCCACCCTGTCACTGGGAGCAGAGCTGTTAGCACAGCAGTAAACAAGCCTTAATGGTATTTGCCATTTACAAATAATGTCTTAAGCCCGCAATCACTGCCTGAAATAAAAAGCCTTTTAAATGTGTCTGTGGATGGGGGGTAGTGTGGAATGCTAGTGTGTGTCTAGCATGTCTCTTATGTGCATTTCCATTTGTTCCACTGTTGCCAATGAGGTGTCAGCAGCTCCCTCATCCTCGCATCCACCACGAAGTGCACTCTCCACAGAGGTCAATGCGAAATGTCAACTGTGACGGATGCTGCCTTCACAAGATGCATGACCCCTGACCGCATGTGTAACAGGGCCGGGTCAAGATAGAACCCAAATAACATTAAAAGTCCATCCAGCGCGGCTGTAAATGTTTCTCATTATAGAACAATTGGTTTCTTGGTCCAATAATCGCACACGGAGATCAGGACACAGGTTTGGTCAATTTATCAAGTCCCGTCCTCTCATGCATATTAAGGAGGAATCGGATAGAGGCCATCACTCCATTCATATTCATGTGGTAAGAATGAGAAATGGTGGGGGTTGGGTGGTCATTTGAATTTCAATAACATGTCAGACATTTTAAATTCTAGAATTAAAATTCCAGATGAAATCTCCTTCTATAAACTCAATTGACATTTCATCCAGATCCAAAAGAATACATTTCCAGCTGTCCGACGAGACCATCAGTGACGTGTTGCAAACACAGCATGATCCCTAACCTCTTAACTGCTAACTTTGGAATCATTCATCAGTTTGAGAATGATTTGTCTGTCTGTGTGTGTGTGTGAGAGAAAGGGGGGGTGGTCCAATCTGGCGTACAGTATGAATTTCCATCTGGTGTGACAGGAAATCGATGTGGAAGTGCAGCCGTTTGATTTCCAAACCTGGATGCAGCTGAAGTATAATCACCTCACCGCTGACCTTCAGGGCTTTGGAGACTACACACAAATAACACCACATGTGCAGACTGACAAACATGCACCTGCTGGCACATGTAATGTACACACGTGAGGACCTGACACAAACATGCAGGTCAACACACACACACACACATTTAGATTATTGAGCTCACACACTCATGCAAAGAAACACACATTTCACTTTTGAAGTGGCTCCATGATCATTATTATTACAGACAAATTTAGGAAGTAGGTGCTGAGCATCGTGGCATATTTAGCAGCTAAAAAGCTAGATTTCCCTTGGGAGGTACTTGAGACCAGAGCAAGGCTAAAAGGAGAAGGGATATTGGACTTGCATTTGTTAGGTCGCCAGAAATACAAGCTTAGATAAATGTTAATGTTGCTGGGTGTCTGCTGGATAGAGATTATTCAATACAGTTTTAACTCAAGGTGGGATTTTATCTGTGAGATGACACATGCATCTTTGCAACTAAGTGATTATTGAAGTTTGGGCTTCTCCAACATTTGTATATATTTTATTTTATTTTATTTGCACTCAACTTTTGTTTCTTTGGCTTTCTTATAATAAACCAAACAAATGATTTAAAAAAACATCTTGTTTGATAATGTTATGAAGCAACGTGGCATCATTAGTCTTTACCACCTTGTGAATGAAAATCTGAGGCAACTCAGCAATGTGTAATTTTGAGAGAGCAAAGCTACAGGTGAAGCTGATATGATGCATTTCAAAGGCGAACAAAAGTAACTTTGTTTTGCTTAAGGCGACTAAAGAAAATAGACTAACCGCGCAAAATCAATGGAGTTGGTGTGAAATTGTGGATAATCATCTGATGGGGTTTTTCCAGACTCGACTCCTCATGTTGAGAGCAGCTGCAGTGAAAACAATTTGGGGTGGACATCAATTAGATAGCCTGGCCCTGGTCAAGTGGTTTGAATTCAAATGTTGGAAAATTCAGAAACACCCATGACAGAGAAACACTCGCTCATTCCCCTGGGGGCCTGACTGATCTCTGCTGCCCTCAGAGAAGAGATGGACACACCAGCAGCTGAGACCTCACTGATTATAGTCCAAAGACAGCAGGGGACAGTCACATGTGTCTGTGTGTGTGTGTGCTTGCTTGTGTATTTGCCTGTGTTCGGGATACTGATATCTTGCAGCTGTGTCCCATAGCGCTGGGGTTTAAGTGACAGGTCCGTGGCTCAGCTGATAGGCAGAGAGAGGAAAGCGATGGATGGATTTGATAGCAGGCTGGTGGAGGGGCGTGGAGAGGAGGAAAAGATGAGATGATGCAACAGTAGTGGGGGAAGGTGAGGAAAGAGGAAGAAACAATGAATGCAGAGACAGGAAGAAGGTGAAGGGCAAGAAAAAAGGAGGCGAGAAGGACAGATGCAGACAGCGAATATGTTGTCTGAGGCCATAAATGCCTCGATGTTCATGCTGCATATTTATGTGTTTCTTATACGTCTGTGTGTATACATAATGCACAGTGTGTTGAGAGAGAGCCAACAGCATTGATATTTTTAGGCTTCAATCTGTGATGTATCCATTTTTAGCATTATTCAAGATCTTTCTTTTAATGCTAAAGACACATGCTTAGTGTTTAGTGTAATAAATTAAGATATAAACACACAAATATAAATAAAAGATGTATGAATCAGTGTATTACTTAAATTCACAGTGGAATAACATGGAATGATTCACATATTCTATGACAGGCTGCTGTAAAGGAAGCTCCTGGATGAGTATAAAAAAAAGTGAAAGAGAATAAAAATACACATTCTAGGCTTGATAGATCTATATTGTGTATGTATATAAAAACTGGCCCAGGATGGAAATAGCTACATCGCTTTGGATTACTAATACAGCATTAACTGTTTAATATATCTAATAAATATATAAAATAAATACATTTTCAGGGTCATTTATCGGTCAGAGCTCGCCTTTGTGTTAGTGTGATTGTTAGTCTCTTTGTGTATGTGTGTGTGTGTGAGAGAGAGAGAGAGAGAGAGAGAGAGAGAGAGCTCAGCCCCACCTTCCCTGTTGTTGGGGTTTGTTTCTTTCAGACACCCCACCTCTTGTCCAGCCCAGAGAAGAAAAGTCTCCCCAGCTGGCTGGTCCTCTGGTGTTTGCCCTCACTGTGATTGATCTGACAGAGGCAGCAGCAATTAGCCAACCTCTGCACAAAGCCTCAGCTGCTAAAGGTAAATTAATTGGACAGATATTATGACAAGGAATCAATTTGTTCAGACTGGGGCGAACCTCCAAACAAGGCGGCGTCATTTTTCTCTGATTTCTTTGCCACTAAAAGAACTTCAAAGGGACTGTACAATATTAACTGAAGACACTTGAGATTACTTGATTTTCTGTGGCTTGCTTAAAAGCTGAGTGCATCTTCAACAATTTCTGGAAAAAACTTGCCAAATATGTTCCAAACCCTAGTCACAGAAGATTTGAGTGAAGTGGAACATGTTCTGATACACAAATAAATTTGCTGGATCTCTGAAAGTGTCCCAGACTACATGGTACAATACAGTGCAGACCACTTTGTATTAAACATCAGACATCATTATATTTGGAAACCAACATAAAAGTAGCTTTTAACTACAACTTTCTAATGAATGTAGAGTGACAATTACTATTTCAAGTACAATTAAAATTACAAAATTACAATTACGTTGGTTGGCTTTCAAACATATCTGTAAGCTGTTACATGTTTGTTTTGCCAGATCAGAACTTATAAGCAGTTACAGCAGAAATGTTCAACTCAAAGTGTGCGTGTGCATGTGCGCGTGTCTGTGTGTGTGTGGGTGAGACCTTGACCTTGACCTTGACCAGCCAACGGGCTGTAAGTCACAGCTGTGAGCTGATGAATTGAAAAGCTCTTCATCCCAGCTGATATGAGAACAGAGGACAAGGAGGCAGGAGCTCAGACACACACACTGAACTTTATATGATGGCAATAACAGCAGTCAGCAGCTAAAGGCCACTTAAGTGTTTTTCTCTCGTGGCTGGTTTTCTCTGTCTACCTGCTGGTTAATGTGGTCTTATGTCCAGTTTAACAGGAAGTTTATCTTTTCTCACCTTATCAGGTCAAATGGTGATTGTAAATAGATACACATTTTTCTGTGTCCCTTTGAGTGACCATTGAATCCTTTTTCATCTAAAACATACAAAAAGTTTTCATTGCTATTGATTATATAATTGGCAGCTCAGTAATTTGTTGTTTAATGCCTCTCGCTGTAATTATGCCTACAGCTGCTACCCACTGCTAAGCCAGCCTCTTCTCACATTTCTTCATGCCGCAGTACTTCTGCAGGATTTTCTAAAAACTATTCCTCTGGGGAGCAGAGACTACTTTCAGTGGTCACATCTGTGGTTCAGTGAGATATCCTCCTCTGTTTTTTATTTATTTCTTCATATCAGAGTTGCAGTTTAGGACGACAGCTGCATCTACACACAGCTACGTCTGCACACAGACCGACACCGCAAAGAGTAATGTAATGTGTGAAGATAGGCGAGGTGGCTCATCTGGCAGAGAGGGAACTGCTTACACAGGCCTGTGATTCAAGGAAACTGTTTATGTATATATATATATATTTACATTTGTCTGTCGGAAATAGATTTCAGAAATTCATGCCCTGCAAAAGAACTTGAAAATTGATAGTCACTTTTTGAGAATGTGTGACAGAGGGAAAACTGTCCCGTTTGCACATATATTTACAAGGTTGTAAAACGATTAAATTATGAGTGTGTCATCGTCTGAGGACATCTGCAGTTCTCTTTCTATTCTAAGAACAGACGAATAATCTTGTTTCTCCACATGCACAATAAACCAGAGCAATGAAACTGTGCATTTGCTTTTTTATGGCACAAGTGTGTGTGTGTGTGTGTGTGTGTGTGTGTGTGTGTGTGTGTGTGTGTGTGTGTGTGTGTGAGAAATTATTTCTATATTATGTATATATATATATATTTACATTTGTCTGTCGGAAATAGATTTCAGAAATTCATGCCCTGCAAAAGAACTTGAAAATTGATAGTCACTTTTTGAGAATGTGTGACAGAGGGAAAACTGTCCCGTTTGCACATATATTTACAAGGTTGTAAAACGATTAAATTATGAGTGTGTCATCGTCTGAGGACATCTGCAGTTCTCTTTCTATTCTAAGAACAGACGAATAATCTTGTTTCTCCACATGCACAATAAACCAGAGCAATGAAACTGTGCATTTGCTTTTTTATGGCACAAGTGTGTGTGTGTGTGTGTGTGTGTGTGTGAGAGAGAGAGAAATTATTTCTATATCACAATATTGTTTTGTGCTTTTATAGCACTCCCTCTGTATAATATACACCTGCTGTATTACCACATCAATCTGCTCAGGTTCACTCGTCTTTTCCTTTTGCTCACCTTGAGATTCTTAGAGCAAAATAACATCCGATGACCTTCCACCTTCTGTGCACGCTAAAGTAAGCGCAGCCTTGTGGGCGTGTTCCACCACAACCTGGGTCCTCAGTCCGAGGCTGACTCTGCTCGACTGTGTCAGAGCCAGAGATGTTACACAAGCATCAGCTCTTCCCACGTACTTTGACATTTTCCTCTCTCCTGCTTCCATATGAAGCTGGTAAACTTTCTTGTCTCCTCTAGTTGAGTTAAAATGTGTGAGGCTGAGGAGACATTTGCCGAATTCTGAATTAGAGGAATAAATCAACTGAATACGCTCACTGTAATATAATATGTACTTTGTTTTCTTTATATCTTTGACTCAATGATTCCTAGGATGGTGATATAGGGAATAAGAGACATGAAAACAAACCACTGGCCACTGGCTCTTGGTCAATTTGTCCACACATCATTCTGTGATCTGTTTTATTTTTTCAAGGTGCAGTTGCAGAAAAAAGCGGCACCACCATACAGTGACACATGTTTCTGCCTATACCGGTGAGATGGACAAGCCCAGACAGTCTCCTCTGACAACAGCTATCAGCAGCCAGCATTATGTCGAGGTCCTGGTTGAATGACCGATGTATTTTGACTTTCGTCTGTTTCTCAACTTCCAGGCGAGAATTTGTGTTCACACAACGAAAAGAACATGGCCACATGTGTCTCAGACAACATCCAAATGTGGTTTGAATGATCGGATCTCAGGACGCATTTTATAGAGCTGCTAGCTGTCGATGGCTAGTAACAGATAAAAAAGATTCATAAAATGTAAGTCTCTAGTTTCCTACCCTTCACTGACTAAATGATTGCCAGTGAAAGGAATAAATAGTAGACTTTCATGAACACCCATGAATCTTCATTGTGGATGATGTCCTCATTAATTTTACATGCTTGTTATAATTTGAAAGCCTTTAAGTCTTTTATTTTTAATCCATGACAGACCCTTGGAGGCAACAGCATGACAAGGGCTGCTCGAAATAAGATGATAAAATGAGAGATTGTTTAAAATAAAGAGAAATGACAGGGCTAAAATAAAACCATTCAAACCTTAACGCTATTCTCTGTTCTTAAATGAAGGGAGATTTTACAAAGTGGAAACGCAAACCAAGATGACAAATTCATATATTCTTTTGTTTGGAGGAGATGTATGAAACCCCGTCAGCAAATTAACAAGTATGTGCCAGGTTTTACATGGGCATGTTTTCACTCCTGTCCCCACCAGCCTCAGAGAACGGGAAGGAGGTGAGACATTTACACGCTGCTCTCTTGACCTCCTCCTCTCACATTTTGATGACTGCAGGGACATCGACTCCAAATCTTGCCCTACTACCACAAAGAAGATCTAATAATAAATATGCCTTAACATGATGCATGTCAGTAGATACTACTCATCAATTAAGATCCAACCTGCATTGAAAAATAAAAATATTTTAGTTTAACAGCAAAAACAATCACATAACTCCCTCTCTTTTACTTGTCTGACAAACAAAGATCTCATGATTGCAATTTGAATACAGCCATTAAAACATTCTGTGGAGAACAAACCTGCTGTGAAATAAAAAATCAGACTTAGAAATAACGAAATGAAATGAAAACTGCTGAAGCAAAAATAAATAGACCTGCACTACACTGTTGTACACTGTTCTTTACTGTATGAGAAAGAAATGAAAGGAAGCTTAGGCTGAAATATTCATTAGCTATTTCCTTATTTGAATCCTAACATTTCTGTGTCTCTGAATATTCACTAACTACATCTGTCGAGCTGACAAGATTCTCAAAACCAGTGACTGAAATGAAGTAGGTGTTTCCAAACTTAAATGAGAATAAAACGTGAAGCAAAGTTGTAAATATTTTTTAGAGATTTATTTGACATTTTTTGGCCTCATTTAAATAATAATAAAACAGACAATTTTGAGCCATTTCGCTGGCATCCATGGTGATGCATTTCACACAGAAAGTGACTGAAAATTAAAAACCTGTGGAGAATCCTCACACCTGTAGTTGCAGGCAGTGAAAATGAACGTGGGTTAGGCATCTGCAAATACGCAGGAAAAAAAAAAATGTTGAAAGCGGTCGTCCATATTCTGACATAAGAGAGGAGGATTCAGGCACTGTTCAACCATCTGACAAGCTCTTCAGTTAATGCATACTGCACTTACACCCTAAGTATGTACAGCATGTTCATTCTCAAAACAAACAGTTCACGATGTTCCACCTCTTTCGCTCTCCACACACATCACCAGGGTATCAAAGCCTGCTCAAACCTGATTGGTCAAACTAGAAGACCTCTCCTCCACATTCTGCATATTCACATGTAAAATCTGAGATTAACAACTGTCTAGCTGCTCAGGTTTATAGCACTGGGAGGGACTTTATACTGAAACACGGACACTCACACTGATTAGAATAGCCTGTGTAAAATTAACCCCATGTGCAAAACTATCCATCACGAGACATTTCCAATTCCTGTCTTTGTCCCCCCCAGACAAAGTGGCTCTGTTTTTTCTTGCACCATCACATCATCAGTGGGAACTGGAGTCCAATAAAATTCTGACCTTTTGTTTCTCTATAAATTATCCTCCCAGTTTTTCTGCTCCGTGCTCAGAATTCTCCAAGACACTGTTTGCAGATACTCCTCACTCCTTTTGTTCCACTCTGCATACACCCATATTGAGTTCTGATCGGGCCAAGTGTAGTTCTGAACTGTGACTATAAACAGCAGGCGTGTTTACAGGAAATGTTGAAATGCCCCTAAACAAAAATAATTGGATGTATCCGTGTGGTTGTTATTTTTGCCCCTCGAATAGGCTAACGGCGTTTAGAAAGCGGGTCGCAAATTAGCATGGTGTAAGGTTGATTGGCATCTTCTCTCATCGCGCAGAGGGTGTTTTCTCCTGGCCACTGAACTTTTCTTCACACACACACAGTTTCACAGGATTATCCTTGCACTCCTGGCAATATCTACCAGTCAGAGCCTGCTAGTGTGTGTGTGTGTGTGTGTGTTTGCGCGTGTGTGGACTCATTACTGCGTGTGAGTTTCACTTTTCTATCTTGGTAGTATGACTTTTTGGGTTATCTCCACTTCTCCTATGGTCATTATGCTCTCAGACTTATTGAGCATGTGTGTGAGTGTGTGCACGCCTGCATGTGCATATGACCGGTGGATGCGGAGCAGACTTCCATCGCGAGTCCCTGAGCTCCCCTCCAACATCACCCATGGGCTTCGTTTTGATCCCCTCGCCAGTCATTCTCCTCAGCCACCTCTTAAGCCCTGTGCATGCAGCGCTGTGTGTGTGTGTGTGGAGGGCCACAGGGATGCATGCACAATGCCCCCTTAAGCCTTTTGTGCTCCAAATTTACACCGCCTTGCCCTTATTCCCACTGCCAATTTCTCCCCTGCTTGTTCGGTGGCGTATGCAGTGCAGAGCTTGTAACGGCAGAACAAGGCTTGGCTCTTTTCCCTGCTCGCTCTGCCATCAGAAGTCTCAGAGGTATACTCCTCTTGCTGTTTCTTCACAGCCCAGAGCTTCTTTTTTTTTTTTTTTCAAAGTGCAAGAGATGGTTGCTCACTCCCCCGTTCCTACGAATCCTCACAGTCATCAGCAGGATTCTTCATCGGAGTGAGAAGTTTGAGCTGAAATGTGCAGTTCTATACAATGCTGAGAATCATGCAAGAATAGATTGTTATCACTGTGACGGGCGTGCTACCCCTTCCCCTTAGTGCAACCCTGCTCCCTCTGTGAGTCATCATATCATGAGACCCTTTCTCAGAACTTTTAATAGATTCCTGGGAAAACTTCTTGAAACAGAAGCAGGTTTATTGCTAATGGAAATAGAAGGGGACACAGTGTTTGAATATTGCATGAATGTAAGCATTATAGTTCTCAGAAAGAATTACATCATTAAATTATGAGAAGGCTACAACATCAGTAAAAAAAAAAAAAAAAAGACCACAATTTCTGAAATCTTCTTAGTTTTCTTTCATATTATATTTTAATCGCTTTGAATTTTACATTTGCCTCTGTCAGACACCGTGACTCAAAGGTGCATTTAGTGCTGCTTAAGTGCTTGAGATGTGTTAATGTGCTGCCTGCAAGGTTAAAAAGTCTCCCGTGTGCTCTTACAAGTTCGTTAAGGCAGTCGGCACTGCCTTGAATTTTGGCCAATGTCCAGATCACCACGAGACCTCATCTTAATATAAGGCAGAACAGATAATAATCAGTGCACGAGATTTGTTTCAGTGTGAGCGATTGCTGCTCAACAAGTAAACCCCTCAGATCAACAGCAACTTGGAGAATGGCACTGTGAGGCTTTATAACTCTGAGGAATACGATAAGTATATTCATTTTTCAAAAGCTAGATTGCAAGCAAGTTTGTCTTTGTTTGCCATTATAATACTTAACAAAGTGCAGATACAGTAACTCTGGTCAAACTAATCCTGTAGTTTTTGTTATGTTCTAAATTACTGTGGAGAGAAGTCTGCTGGGGCCGGTTTACAACAGAGAAGCAATAAGCCCTGCGTCCCCACCCGAAGATTGTTTTTTCCTCAGAGTCCAGGATTAGAGACATTCATAGAGAGACATTTTGAACACACACACACAAAAACAGGGAAAATCTCACAGGCATACAGATGAAAAGAGACACAGGGTCAGGAAGAAAGTCAAGATTTCAGGAAAATTGAAATACTGAGGCCTTCCAATCTCAATTCTAACAAAACTGCCTCCTCAATGGTTTATGTTGCTCTGAACTGTCCAAATGCAGTTTACAGTGACAGAGTACCATTAGATATTCTTAGTGCTTCCTTGAATGCTAAAGCAGGCTTCTAATTTCTGCATGAACTCAACTATAGCTTTAGAATCCAGGGTGGCTGAGGTGTGGTGGGTGAGCGCAGGAGCTGGTGGTATTGGGTGACGTGTGCCCTGGACAGTGGTAACCACGGCAACCATTATTGAATCACTAAAGGTAAAGTAGGTTGTTCATTGTCACCATCATAACCTTACATCAAAAACATTTTTGGATGACTACTAACTAATGTGTATCTGTGCTAACTCTGTGTCTTAGGTAGACCATTTCCTGTTTGCTAAACCAACCCCAAATCACAGAAAGAAGAGGACAGAGACCTTAATTGGATCTCCATTTTTTTTTAATTCATTAGTTTGTACATTTGTACAAATACATACTACACTTATGTACACATGTATTAGTCAGTGGTATGCTTCTTGGCCTTGGCTTCAGCACTCAATTACCACTGTAGTAAGTGTGTTAATAAGCCAGATATGCTTGATTGCCACTTACATGAAAGCAGATAAACACAGTATCACACATTTTTGTTCCAAACGCCCTTCCTAACTGATTCAATACCACACGAACACTGCTGTGCTGTGTGCAGAAATCCAAAGCTCTTTTTGGATTGCTACCGCTGCTACTGGATTGCTTGGACAATCAGGGTCATGAGGGAGATTTAATAAACAGTCAAAAAACCCATTCTTTTCCTGTTCTACATTTAGTCCTTAGATGTAAGATCAGATACTATGATACTACTGTGATTATTCAACAATATATCTCCGAAATCAAATTCCCTTATCAGAGTTTTAAATGACTAGGAGTAAAACTGGTAGAGAAATACTCAATCCTTTATTTATTCATCAGCCTAAAAGAGATCAAATTTTAATGGACTAAAAACACTGGAATTATCTTACGAAATATCCACCAAGTGTAAATTTTTAATGGTTGTTTGCAAACCCCTCCCAGGTTTTCTCAAAGCCTGAAATTGTGGAGGCTCTGGCGCAGTGCACTTCACTGACCTAACAACAGACAAAGACACACACACACACACACACACACACACACACATCGACTATCCTTAAGTTCTTATTCCACGACAGTAACGACAAAATAACCAACATGGAGAATAATTATGGTCAATAAGGGGCCTATTGACCCCCATTAGTGACTCATAGAATCCCTTATAATTCACAGGGGACATGTTATCCTGTGTGTGTGTGTGTGTGTGTGTGAGAGAGAGAGAGCATTATGGGTGCCTGTCTGTATTTTGACTTTATTTAAATCCACACCATTTTATTTTTGGTTCATTTGGCAGATAATTATCTCCTCTGTTTGTTATCTTTCCCAGCCTTTGTATCTGTCTCTTTTGTGTTGCAGTAATTGTACCTGCAGCACCTGCATTTCATTTTTCTGTCAGAAAAATGCGTGAAAAGAATAAACCTAGGATGTGTGCCATTAAGAGGAGCGGCGGACGCAGACAGCGGACTATCAGTGTGAGGATAATGATAGCTGGATAGGGAGGATTAGCACACGGCTAAGCTTGTTGTGACCACAGATTGCGGGGCACTCGAAATGAGCACCGCCAGGCTGCGGCCGTGCAAGCTGGATTAGAGATGCGTAGGACAGGTGGGGCTCGGGAGTGGGATGGAAGCACGAACGTTAGATGGTTAACTCACAGACTTGCTGCAGGGCTTAATGAGTGGATGACTGGTTAGCTGGTCTGCTGGCTGAGTGCTGGGTGGCTGGCAGGCTGCCCACTGAAGCTGTCGCTGGCAGGGTAAACAGCCACTGAGCTCGTGGAGCGACGGGTCACAATGTCAGGTCATGAGACGGAGCCACTGCCAGTGATTTACACTGCTAAGATTTGCAGCTCCCAGTATTTCTGCAGCCGCTGCTAATCAAAGAGCGTTTCCTATTTACTTCTAGATTACGAGATGCATTAAGGTTTTAGTGAACGAAGCCACAAATCCACTGCGATGCCACAGCTGTCTCTTTTGATTTCCTCACTGGAATCTGCACTTACACAGAGGCAGGGGCTGTTAACAACGAGAAATCCCTCAGCTACTCTTCCCCGTGACATGCTCGTTTGTATCACTGTTTGAAGTACTGCACAAATCATGGAGACTGAGTTTATCAGAAACTATCACCCAGATAAATAAGTATTATGGTTGTCGTATATTGAATTGCAGTATTTCATTACAATCTCATTTTATTCCTTTACCATGAATAAAGATGCAGTGTAGTAACCATGACACCATTATTCCTTTTAGGTTTATGATATATATATTATCTACATATTCCATGAATTTTGTGTAGTTCTGTATCCAGCATGTCTTACACCACGTTGTGGAGCTGCATTTAAAAGCGTCTGTAAACAAAGTAACTCATTTTGTTGAGTAGGAACTACATTAACACGTTTATATTACATTATTACAATCTCAAGGAAAAATAAAATATATAGTATATAGTGTTGTGACTAGTGAAACCCATAAGGATTTGGGTTCAAAGTATTTATCTATAGTTTTTAAGTCCTTTATTGACTCAAACTGAGTAGTATGCACTGGATTACCTGCATAGTTTTGAAAAATAGTTCTAGAGATCTGTCCTGACAATGACATGCTGCCTTTATCTTGTTGTCAGTGGTGATGTGCATGCACTCACACACACACACACATAGGATTCACCTCCTTTGACCCCTTAAATACCAACCTCTGAGGTCATTAAACCACACTGTGACTAACTCTTTGGAAAAAAAAAAGGCGCTTCACACTAACGACCACTAGATATGATTGTGTTCTTGTCATGTTGTGAAAGACTGCGGTGAATATCTGAATCTTGATCTCTGGTTTGTACCACACACGGGCGCCTGAGTGGAGGCTGCACAATGCAGCATTGTGGAGGCAGCGACAGGCCTCATTACCTGAGCCACATCCTGGTTATCTGATCTCCACGCAGAGTCTGACTTGTACCAACGCTCGTAACTTATGACTCACCTCAACATCAAAAGCTGGAGTGTCAGACTACCTGCCGAAGCCACGTATCCTGACACAATAACACCAAGGATGTGCTTACAGATGAAACCGGAGACCCACAGCTGATATCGGAGCTGTTCTGGTCAGCGTTATTCAACAGGGAGGCTTTGAAATCAGGATAATGCTTTTAATAATGGTCACCTTTAGGCACTTTACTCTAAGGTGATTCAGAGTTGAGATGGTGATGTGAGATGGCATTGACGCATTTTAAAAGTATTAGTTGTATTCTTTCATTTACTCACTTTATCTTCATTTCCGAAGGCTGTTTCCAAACAATGTTGCAGACGTTAAGTCTCTCATCATACTCTGAAAGCTCAGTAACCTCTGTATTCATCTGTCAGTCAAAACATTTGCTTCATTCAATCATCAGAATCAGTGTTGGCCTCCCTCTGTGGCTGATTAACAAGCTTCTCTCAGTTTATGAGGGCCAGAACACTAACCGTGCACAGACCTTTTTTAGAGTTCGCTTTGATTATTACATGTGAAGTTGAAGAAACAACTTGAGTTCCTTTCATTCAGCCAGATTTCATTCACATCAGAAGTGAAATTTTGGATCGCAAAGTACAGAAGAATAGTTAATTTAAGGTCACACAAATACCATATATTCTTTAAAACCGTGTCTCTATCAGAGGAATCTTCAGATCCTTTGTACAACCCCGGCTTGGTTTTCCCCAAACAGCGCGGCACAATATTCAACACACAGAAAAGTGGGGAAGAAAAGAGACAAAAGATAAAGCACCCCAAGGCAGGGAAACACAGGAGAAAGTCAAGGACATATCTTCATGACATGAATTTTATTTTCTTTTTTTAATTACATTTTGCATTAAATTAAAGAGTTTTTTGTCTTTACAACATACATTAAGCTGTGAATCAGATGTTAAGGAAGTGGAGAGAGTAGGGCAAAAAACTTTGTGACATCACAATATCTTACAAGCTTACAAAGTTCAAAAGGTAGAGAAGTCGAGAAGAGAGTCGATTCAAATGTATCATAACGAGGGTGAAGACGAAAAAAGGCACACACCAAAGAACCTCACTGTCCACAGCAGCCTTCGCAGTCAAACCCAATCCCGTCCTTAAAAAACTGCCAAACTTTACTCTGACATCAAAATGCTTTTAGAATCTGAAATGCACCCTCAGCTACGTAAACTCGTTCCTCTGCGCAGGGTATGGACGTTTAAACCTTTTAACACCAGGCAGATTTTCTTGCTGACAATTTATGCAGACCTGAAGATTCTCCAAGGCGAAAAGTCGGCACAACTAAACTTCTCTGGACAAGAAATATTTAGCTGTAGATCAGCATTATTTCAGGCCTGGGAAAGTTGCTGGTTTATGCATGCCTCAGTACTCCGGAGGGTGTAAATGTGGTCTCATAGTGCCCTGTTACCAGTTGACAACGCAGTGGTATTCTCAAACTCTGAAGTAAACACACCCCTTCATGCCAATCCTGGGTCACTTGCACTCATAACGTAGCTTGAACGTATCACCACTATAGCGGTCTCATTTGACCTCGGATTTCTCAACGGGCATTTATCTACACATACTGTATGTTAGTCAGGTCACATGTCTTCTTTCACATTCGCTGTGGATTGAGACATAGTTGGCTTTCTTCCGTTGAGGAACAGAAAATTGCTTGATATTAAGTAAATGTTCACTTATCTACACATACACGACTAAGGGAGTGCTCCATTGATTTGTGTGTTGGGGGGGAGAGCAATAAAAATGCTCAAGTAAGTCACGCAAAAGAAAAATAAAGGTCGGGTTAGTTAAACTCTCAGCCGTTCTGAAGGCCTTGATAATGAGAGTTAGTGAAGCAAATAAAATAACATGTCTAATTTACTCAAACTGGTTTGTCTTTTAAAAAAAGGGTTTTAGATTAGATACATTTTTTATTAATATTGTTTTTAAAATGTCAACTGTCTTCACAGGAACCAGCCTGCTTATGCAACTGTCTAACAAATAAGTGTTAGGATGCACACGAGAAGCCAAAATCTGTGTTAGTGTCTCATCCTGTACGTCCGCTGTCATGTTGCCGTTGCATCATTATTGCAGTGCGCTAGAAAGATACACATACATTTGCCTTCTCAAGTAACAAATGTTAATTGAGTTAATCAGTCAATTAACCGTCAGTCCAAACAAAGAGACAGCAGAAGAAAAAAAAAAAAGTAAAAACAGATACCAGGACTCTTAAATGGTATAAAATAGAAAATCAAAAAACACTCACGACGTCATCATCAACACTGCCAGCACAACATAAAGGTTTTTTTTTTTAAGCGCATTAATGGCACAGTCAGAAATGAACCACAAAGATGAGTGTGTATTTGCATGAGTGTGTATTTGC
Organism: Pseudorhombus dupliciocellatus; assembly: GCA_016785235.1. Classification (NCBI taxonomy): domain Eukaryota; kingdom Metazoa; phylum Chordata; class Actinopteri; order Pleuronectiformes; family Paralichthyidae; genus Pseudorhombus; species Pseudorhombus dupliciocellatus. The sequence continues at coordinate 2,445,387 of JAFBJW010000137.1, read as the reverse complement.
ATGTGCGTGTGTTTGAGTGTGTGTGTGTCAGAGAGGAAGAGTGAAAGAAGAAAGAAAAATCCTCCCTTCTCTCCACCTGCTGAGCTGTACGTGTGTTATGTCTAGGGACCAGAATTACAACAATAACACCTACATTCTTTAATTGCATTTTTATCAAACCAGGGAAATATCATGACGTAAGAAAAATAAAAAATACTACAAGGAGACAAAGTTAACAGCTAAAAAGAAAAACATTGTCACTACTTTAGGGTGTAAGGCACAAATTTACATGTGGAAAAAGAAGCAGGCAATACAGATGTTTTGATACTTTCCTTTTTCGCCTGCTCGTGTGTGTGACACTGGTTGAAGATAACGTTCCACGACGGAGGCCGCACTCCGTTCACTTGCAGCTTCTTTTCTTATGTGTGGATGCAGATCCTGTACTGTTGCTGCAGCTGTTATTTTATATTTGCAACATGCAACAGTGAGCTTTAAGCCAGAAACCAATCAGGACAAATGTTACCGACTCACACAAAAACCACAGTGCTGATTGAGGGGGGGGGTTGGGGGGTTGCTCATTGGAGGAGTGACATGGTGAGATTCAGAAAGTTTTTTTTTTTTTTTTTTTTTCTCATGATTGGTCTAAAACAATGGAAACTCTGGTCCATGAAGTCAAATGTCCCTGTCTGGCACTGTTTAAATAAATATATCCTCCTCTTTACATATATCTCAAGCTGCAGGTCCCACTGAGCACTTAGTAAGACCTAGTGGACATTTTAGTCATCAAGAAAGTTCTACTGGCTCCAGTTTAATGACTTTAAATAACGTTTTTCTCCTCACACTTGATTAATTATTATTAAAAGATCTCTCCTCTGTCCCGTCTCTCTCCGAGCCTCGAAAGTCAGTCTTGTTTTTTTTCAAAAGCACTTAATAAAAATAAATACAACAAGCTATTAGTATTAACAGTCATGTGTTATTCAGTAACCAGTACAGTAGAGGATTCTTCTGGCCCGGGCTTTCTGTCAAACCCAGGCAGGACTCGATGGCTGTAACACTGAGAGGCTTTTCACAGTTTGCAACAGAACTCAGGCAGCTGTCTGTCCTTCAGTCTCTCTGAGTGCCCGCTCGCTCAGATTCCCCCAGTCCTCAAGGTACTGTACAACGATTATTCTCCCATCTCCCTGGGCTGTCTTCTTCTGTGCTTTTACCAGCATGACGAAGCGTCGCGTCACGTCCCGACGGCCAGAGACACCACAAAAAAGACAACCACAAGTCTTGGATGCTACAGGGTGCCGTTGGATGAAATAGTCAGGACGAACATCATCTTCTGTTTCAGTAGCACATGTTCCCATGTGTGTTTACAGAGGAACTGGGAGCCAGCCAGAGCGTGAGCTCTGCGACGGCAACAAATGACTACAACCATTTGTATAATATTTACATATTTATATAAAAAAGAACGTCTTTCTTTAAAAAAAAAAAAAAAAAGAAGAACAAAATAGGTTGTATATTTCACTATACACCAAAAAACAAAAACAAAACAAAAAAATCACTAAAAGGAGATGCAAGTTGTACAGTATTCCCTGTTTTTTTTTTTTTCCTCTCTCAGAAAAACCTTTAATCTACTGTTTGTTCACATTGGACTGACTGGTGGAGCTGACTATGTGCAGGAGTCACTGGACTTGACTTTTGTTGAGAGAGAGACTACAGAGGGTTTGGGAGGGACATCAGGCTTGAGATATTTGATGCCCGTTCGAGGCAGTGAACCATAGGAGCTCATTCCAGGCTGCCGTGACAGAGATATTCCCTGTGCTGTCATTTGTATGGAGTCCACCCTCTGCGGTGCAGGCGGCGGAGTCTCCACGCGGTTGAAGCTGTGATGTCTCGCCAAATGGGAGGAGTTAGAGGAATTGGTGTTGTGCTTCTTGAGGGCGGAGGACCCGGAAGCAGCGGACGCTGATCCTTTTCGGAGACCGTAGACTGATGAGTGGACCTCCAGACGTTTGCCCATCTGCGGGACGGCCGGGGGGATGGCGAGAGAAGCCTCTCTTTGGGGCACGCGAGGCGGCAGCACCCCGTCTGGATCCACCATGTTGAGGTTGTGACACGGGCTCTTCACTGTCTTGTACTCCAGGGTGGCCCCCTGGTCGTCCATGACACCGTGGCCCATGCTCATGTCACTGTGGTGTGGCTGTTCCACATATTCGTGTTGGTAGGAGTGTGGCTGCAGGTGAGGCTGGAGCTGGTGCTGATGCTGTGGCAGGGGCAGGACCACCACACTAGGGATGTGACCTGGCGACGCCCTCAGAGGCAGGTCTGTTGATATAACTGGGGAGCCCATATGTGGCATGTCCTTGGTGCAGGCATTAATGAGGTTCTGGTTTCTTTCCCACTCACGGCTGCCACGGCTGGGCTTACGACGCGGCTGCATAGGGGTGGATTCAGGCGTTGGCAGAGCAGCGAGGTCCAGGTGGTGCTGGTCCGCTTTTATCAGCATCTTCCCATTTGGTGTCATTCTCCCGTTGTGCATCAAAGGAGTGAGGATTGCCTCCGGACGGCCATCTTTGGCCTGCGTCTCAAACAGGCCCGTCAGCTTAGTCACACTGTTCATTGATCCCCTGCGGGAGTGGAGGTGGTGGTTGTCCTTTTCCTTGCGGCCTGTTAGGTCGATGTCTCGCCTCCTGTGGTCACAGACGCAGTAGACAATGATGCCAGAGAAGATGGCGCCCATGGCAAATGCTAGGATGACAGCAATGGCCAACAAGGTCACGGGAACCAGCTGGTCACGACCCTTCTGGTAGCTCTCACGGATCACACCTGCAGAGAAATGGTGAGATGACATTCAGAAGAGAGAGAGCGAGACAGATGATACCCGTACTAGTGTTCCTTTTAGAAGCTTGACTCGAAGAAAATAGAGCCTCTGGGAAAGATGCTTATTAAAAGACAAGCTAAAATTGAATTACAATAATTTAAACATTTTCTGGGTAAAGAGATTAGCATTTAAAATGATCCCGTGACAAACACGCAAATGAAGAAGGGGTTTATCCCATCATGAGAGACACCTATTCAAAGCAGGCACGAATGGCAGCTCGAAGTAGCAACATTCAGCGTTAACCAAAAATTCAATCGTAGACCGAAAATGTGTTTTGGACGGATGATTATGATTCACATTTTAAATCCCAGATAAAACCCTCCGCTGAAATGAAAAAAGATATGAGCGTAGATAAAGGAGCCTGAAATACCCAAACCTTTTCTTCTCATTGATGCAAATGGGGGACTTTTCATAAAGCTCGCATCCAATCTCATGAGTCACAGAGAATACATTAAAAAGCCTCTGATTAAGCACTAAATCCAATGAGCTCTGTCATCAGTGTCCGCCATATAAAAAGACTGGCATAGAAGGCCAGCAATACAGCCAAATAAAAGATCATTCAATAAAGGCGGCTCTGAAGTATTTGAGCGGTGGTGGAGTGGGTGCAGCAGGTTGTCTTTAGTAAAATGGGGTCAACAATAATCTGCGCACACTCAAACACACACACAGATCGTCTCCAGCCCGTTGATGAATGTAGACGTCTAATGCAACGCCGTGGTCCTTGGGTTAAACACACCCGTCCACGGCACAGAGATTTACAACGCGCTCACTCGTGACCTATGGCCAACACAGATCAGTTACCACGCAGGCTAAGACAGGTGGGCTCCATCATTGAAAAAGCTCCCACAGTGCACTGCTGCTCTCGATAACGTGACTCAGTTCACACATGTGTGCTGCAATCCTCTTGTTGTAGGGTTTTTTTTTTTTTTAACCGTTCATGTTGGAAAAAAACAACACAATCAGAAAGCAGGCTTCAGTCACTTTGAATGAAGGACAATCATCTGATACTGTCTCTCAGTTGTGAGATGCTCTAAAATAGGAATTTGAATATAAGGAGGAAGTTAAACAGAACGTTAAACAGGCTGATATGGTCTTGTCTTGACTTTTTTTTTTCCATCTTCATTCATTTTTTTATTGTTTATTTCTTGTTGTTCTGCAGGGTTTTACACAAAGTAGAAATTTCAGTTAAAAATAAATTAGCTGCAATTATCAGCAGGCAGATTAGTGCTGTTTCCACAAATTACCTCACTTTCCATGCAGTTCATTTTCCAGAGAAAGATGCCACCAAATGTTCGTTTCAGTAATTCTGTAAAATCCTAAAGGGGGTCGTGTAATCATTTTTAGTCTTTTTAGCTTGGCTGTGTCACCAAGGACATTCCTCGTACAACATATTTTCTCTCCGTGTACTTACTGAGACATAACACAGACAAGAAACTCTCTTCAACTAACATCCATAATCCCCACTGAAGCTGCAGTCATACATCATTAGTCCACATATACAACTTAAAACATTTTTTTCCAGCTGAACTAAAGCAAGGAGCCTGTGCATCACCATTGAGAAGAGGAAAAAAAAACCCCAGGACATAACTTCTGTTCTGATCATTTTTCAGTCATAATATAAAAAGAAAACTTCACTTCTCGCTTTTACAAAGTGCTGAATAGTGACAGCTCGGCCATTCCTCATTTAAACTTAAACAAAAGGTTTCAAATGGCTGGAATCACTTCTTATCAAGGCCGTTCCCAGCCGGAGACGAGTGTTATCTGCAGCCAGGCATTAAGATGTGACGTGTGTTGTGCTATGACCAATGGGCTCACCTGTCTGATGGAACATCTGCGTCCCATCTCCTACAGTTACATGTTAATGTTAGAGATACCTCAACTTGCTGCTATCTTTCACTGTGTTGACTTTCTTCTGTCCTTGCTTTTTCTCACATCGTTTTTCTCCCACTCTCTACTTCTCTCCTTCACAGAAGAAACACTGAATCACTTTTGTCTTTTCCCTTCACATTGTTTCTCACTTTGTTTTTCAATGTTGGAAACTAAGAAACTTGTCATTTGTACACTGTGTGATGTCTTCCTTGGTGCCGGGTGCAATATGTCTCTAAACACTGAAGCAAAGGGAGAGGACAGTCCCCCTGGAGGAAACCACATGTAATTCAATAGATCTGGATTTTTATTATTGGCATCTTCACCAGATTAAACGGACTCATACATATCACATCAGTCTAACATGATTCTGATCTTTTATCAAGATCATAAAAAAAAAAAAAAGCTTAATCTTGCAATGTTGAGAGTGAAATGTTTCCTGGACGGAGACAAATGTGCAAACACACAAATGCTTGCTAATCTCTGTTATTTATTTCCCAGGTTTAATATAAAGTCATCCATCTCTGCCTTTGTTTAAAGAGCAAGACAAATCTGAAGTGGGTTTTAATGGCTGTGAAAGGTGAACTTTATTTGGAGTGGAGATTTGGTTTCACATTGAATAACAAAGACAGAGGGCAGCTGAGCCAAATGGGCTGTCCCTTCTGGTGAAGGAGACGATCTGCAGGGCTGGATCTTTGTATTTTACTCCGGGTGAGGGAGCTGGGGTTAAAGCCCTATTTAACCTGCTCTGCATGGCTCTTCCTGTCGGTGTCTTTTCAAAAGAAATTCTTTCATTCTCTTTTTTTTCCATTTTTCTCTCTGCTTCCATCCATCACTGCTGTCTCTTGTACTCACACACTTCCAGAGGGTACTTAGCCCAAGGCCATGGGTAAAAACACAAAGAAAGAAAAAGAGGGAACTTTGAAGACTTCCATCTTTCATGTGAGGAATTGTTCTTCATCCCTACATGAAAGAGGATAAAAGTGGCCACAGAGGACACCGGGGCTGTCTCTGTCGAAGCACAGGACTTCAGGGTTTTGAATCAAGGTGGCAATATGGTTGTTTCTTACAGACCTGTCTGTGATCTTGGTAAAAACTTTTCAAAAACTTTCCCAACGCGACCTTGAGAAGAATCAAAGTCTTGTGAAAACTCTGATTTTCGGCTTTAGTCTCATTGTGTCAGGGGTTCTTAACTACACAGTGACTTACAGTCTTCTGGTTTCAACTCTTGCCTCGCCCCCAGAATGCATCACACCAGCCGTCCTGCAGTTAGACACTTCTGTCAGAGTTTGAATTGATTTGAATTTCACAGCGCCTCAGGACTCAACATTCAGATATTAAACACATATCTCAGATACTCTGATATCTCTCGCTGTGAAAACAGCCCGGGTCGGCACCACTTGCTTGTAAATCAGAGACATTGTAATCTACTGTGACTGGAAATGGTGAATGCTCTCTCTCTGTCTGTCTCGCAGCGCAGACACTTACACTTCTTTAATCTCTTCAGAAGCCCCAGCTGACTTGAGCCCACAGAGTGCGTCTTTGTGTTGGAAGAACTTCAAACACAGTTAAACATCACAGAGGGGTTGTGGAGAGGGCCCTAACCTCTGACTGCAGGCCGCTACACAACACATTGTCTGCAATTGATAAAAAAAAAAAAAAAAAAAAAAAAGCCTTAATCATACTTAACTGCCCTCCCTGGCTTGCCACTTGTTGAAAGATACAATGGAGGACCTTGGACAAGTGAAGAAGTAATGGAGCGAAGAAAAGATGAAGAAGGGGAGCAGAAAGTGTTCACCCTGCCTCTGCAGCAGTGAGCATTTAGAAACTTCTTATTTGCTTTCGGGGACTTGCTCTGATGTCATCGATTAAAAAGGACGTTGCGTTCTTTTTAATCCACAATTGCGTTGTTATCCTATTAGGTCTTGTGTATGTTTGCATTCGAGAGGCATTTAATATTAAAACATCAAACAAGTCAGAGTCAGTGCACTGCATACTGACGAGCCAGTTAAGATAGAATTATAATTCGCTTGGACAAGTGAAGAAGTAATGGAGCGAAGAAAAGATGAAGAAGGGGAGCAGAAAGTGTTCACCCTGCCTCTGCAGCAGTGAGCATTTAGAAACTTCTTATTTGCTTTCGGGGACTTGCTCTGATGTCATCGATTAAAAAGGACGTTGCCATTTAGACGATGACAGAAATTCATTTGCGTTCTTTTTAATCCACAATTGCGTTGTTATCCTATTAGGTCTTGTGTATGTTTGCATTCGAGAGGCATTTAATATTAAAACATCAAACAAGCCAGAGTCAGTGCACTGCATACTGACGAGCCAGTTAAGATAGAATTATAATTCGGTACTCCAGGTATTAGTATCAATGTTCTACCCTATCCCCCCCCCCCCCCGCCCCCCCATACAAACTATGGCAGTAAACACTCAAAGCAAATCAATTAAATGTCTCAAGGAACATTTTTCAGCGGTTGTTAAATGTCTTAAATGGATGCTGGCACTGTTTAATAATAAGTGATAGACTGGTCAGAATGGACAATCAGCTCCCAACGATTAGGCCAATTATTACCTCCACCAAGGAGGATATGTTTACATCCCTGTTTGTTTATTCATTCGTTGATACATCTCACAAAAACAGACTTTACTAAAACTAAATGGAAGGACTGGACAAGGGCCAAGAAAGAACCCATTATTTTGTATTGCTTCTTCCAAATTGCTATCCAATACAATTCTGGATCTAGCAGAGAATGTGGCTTTCTAAAGGGTCTTTGATGGAGGTATACACTCACTCTGGTCTCTGAATGCTGCTCCTATCCTGGTTTCTGTCTGTTTTTTTCAGCGGTTCAGTCAGACAAAAAAAAAAAAAACAAATGCGCGTCAATTTGGACTTTGGTTGGGGCTGGTTGTGCTCAGACTGAACATTGCGGCTGCACTCTAATTAGAATTATACATTTTTAAATATTTAGATTTGTCTGTGGCGTAAACCGCTAGTTCTGAATGGCTGCAGCGTTGACGCTGATTAATTAGAATTCATCACTGATGAGTCACTGTTGTACAGATGGGGACCAACTCAAGTGTGTTTTATCACGTTATGACAGCTGAAACTCCGTGCCAATCTCCTGACTTCTATGGGTGACTAAAGCGCTGCGTGTGCACTGATAAGAGCCGTAATTCATCCAGTTACAAATGCAGCCGCTGATAATCATTAGGAAACATATTTGTACAAACAGGCTCTTTGTAGTGCCACTAAAGAACAAAGACCCGGCTTGTATCTCCTTGATGACTGGCTCGCTCGTGGACGTTGTGAACAAGATTGGTTAAATTCTGTTCAAAGTGGAATAATGACAGCTGCATGTGGGTTAGAGCAGCTTCAAAAGCACCAAGGGAAGAGCTGCTCTGATGTAAGATTTACTCTCACATGGTCAAAGAGCTTTTGTACAAACTCTGGAAACAGTGCTTGCAAATCCAAAACTTGAAAATAGAAAAGAAGGCTGCAAATGTGTGTTGAAAACAAAAGAGGCCAGAGAGAACAATCAGCTAATCAGCAGAGGAAATTATGGCTAATAGCTTGACGTCAGTCAGGGAAGTGCGTGATGTCGGGAAAACCTCCAGTCCGCTGTTTCTGTTATGACTCACAATGAGCTGCAATACATCTGCCTGACAAACGCCTAGCAAAATATGAGGCTGAGAAAAAATATTGTTTTATCTCGAGATCAGACAATACTGAAGGTTCCTTTCTAACTACAGCGCATTTTGGACTAAATGCCAGCTTTGCCAACTTCCAACCTTTATCTGATAATCCTATAATTTTCCCCCAATTATCTTTCCACCTTGGAGGAAATACAAAACTGCTCCCATTAAATTGTTCCTTGCCCTCAGAGGTTGCAGCGAAATTCCACCAGCCAAATGCATCATCTGACAGTGAGCAGAGGTCATGCTGAAATAAAACCTCTATTACCTCAAATCTTGTCTGCTCACCTCCGCGGGAGGGCAATTTGAGAGGAGAAGTGTCTCCGTGATAATCAGACAACCAAAAAACTCCACATCTTTTACATTGTTGAGAGGAGACGAGGAACTGTTTCAGACTGTTTACGTTTTTACAAGACTTACGAGACATGGTGCTTAGTCCTCCTTTATTCCGTTTGACAGTGGTTGTTAGTCTTGATTTAGCCTTGTGCAAAACGTATGTGGTAAAACACAATTGCGAATCAAACAAGGTAGCTTTTTTGTGTTTTTTTTTTTTTAACCTCACGAGCACAAGTGCAGGAACATAAGCTTGACTCAAAGCCATGATTGTGATCCTCTTTACAACTGTAGCTAAACTGAAACCAGTGTTTACCAACTGTAAACAAAAAAGTCTCCTAGTATTTGACAGCTTTGCCACATAATTATATTTAACATTCAAGACTGACATGACATGTCCGATAATGACTGTGACATGTTCCTTCAGCTGTCTCCAGACGGCGAGATGACGTGAACAGTGTGACTTTTTGGCATTAAAAAAAAAAGGAGCTGCCTCCCTGTGTGAGCAGGGTCATACTCTTCCTCTATCATCACAGCCTCACCTTGTCACACAGGTGTCAGCAAGCTGGCTCCAGCTGAAAATAACCCTCATGGAGCAGCTACCAGACAGTGGGAATTACTGCGAGATCCTGACATGGAGGAAAATCACCACTCTCGATAAATTACGATTGCTCTTGTGTGATGGCAAAGAAACATCCGATTGCTCCGATATTGTTTCAAAAGTATCTTGGTTAAAAAAGTGATTGTGTTTATTCAGATGAAATCCACAAATCATGTTTGAAATGACCATATTATAATTAAGACTGCGCCTTGTCAGTTGACACTTGTGAATTTCAGATTTTGTGAATCTCATTGAGGATGACAAGAGAGAACAAAACATCTTGCCTTTCTTGCAATTCTGTGCAAATGTCTGTGTCCTGATTTGATTTCGCAATTACTTTGTGGTCAGAAATTGAATTGCTGCTTCCATGGTGTGCGTGGGTGTTGGGTTTTTGCGATGCCTCCGGCCACAGTGCAAAATGTAGTCCGACCAAAAGACACGGTCTGGTCTCCGATTCAAATAGTAAATGAACTGACAACACGTCGAGGTCAGATACTCGCTAATCTGCAAAGCCAACGCAACGCATAGCAACGTGCAGCACATGTATGTGATGACAAGATTGTGTACAAGCCATTAAAAACTCTTAATTTCAATGTGAAACCAACCCTAACTGGATCAAAAGTAAACAGACATGACCCATGGCGGGGACTACTATTTAGTCTAGCATTGTTAAGATAAATAAGGTGGACACAGTTGAAGAAACGCATGTCATGATAGAGTCAGGTAATTGTTAATAAAGTAAACACAGGTCTTCCACTCGCTTGACTTTTTGAGGATTTAACTAAAACTGTCTTCCCTTTATCTTAAAAAAATGTGTCGGTGATGTTAAATCGGGGAACAACAAATTTAATCAAACATCTTCTCATAGCTGGGGACTTTTAGCGGAGACATTCTTTCATTTGCCAGTAACATTAATTCCATTAAAGATCAATATACTGACAACTGATGTATATACGTCATTTTGAGGACACAGGATTTTACTAGATCCACTTGTAGATTTATGATATTCTGCTTGTTTCAGCCAGGAAAGTTGAGCTGTCTGGATGGAAATAAAAGTTAGTGAACTGTTCAGGGTAAGAACTGTGGCCCAGTATGAAAGCAAATGACTGAGAGGGGTAGAGAGAAACACTGTCGTTGACTCTGTTCAGCTACACCATCTCACAGCATCTTTTATCCCTTTTCTTCCGTTGCATTTATCTGGTTCCATCTTTCAGGCGCTTTCTCTACCTTTTAACTCTCTTCCCCCCTATAACCTTCACCACTATATTATGGTCTTGTTCTGTTTAATAAATTTCAGTCTGTTCCTCTCCCTCTCTTTTGCTCGCTTTCTTGCGCTCTCCCCCACTCCCTCCCCTATTTCCCATGTCCCCTGCTGGCTCTCTTCGTCCCTCTTTCCTACCATCTCTCCCCCTTTTCCTCTTCCTCTGGATAGCTGCTTTAACGAACCCATAAATTGGAGCAAGACAGCGGTGGCGGCTACAGGTTGGGAGCTTGGGGGAGGGTGGATGTAAAGAGGAGGGGAGAGGGAGCTGAGGCTGACAGAGAGGGTGACAGAGGTAGAGAGAGAGAGAGAGAGAGAGAAAATGGTGGGAGCAGGGCAAGGTTTCATTTCTGCAGACATGAAGAAATATGACTGTCGTTGGAGAAGAGACAGACTGCAAGGGGAGAGACAGAGGGGGAGGAGGAGCAGAGATGGAGGCAGGAATAGAGACAGGGGGAGGGGCATTGGTGGGAGGAGGAGGCTCTATAAATTGGTTCAGGAATTCATTTGCACTCGGTAAAGGTATAGCCTTGGAACATGCCATCCCAGTCAGATGAGAGGTCCTGTGGAAGGGAGACTGATCACAATGGCAGCAGATGGTGGAAAAGTCATGTGGGGTTGGTGGGTTTTTGGTGGTGGGGGGGATGGGCCCATGGTGAGAATTGGGAGGCAAAGGGCGTCGTGTAAGATAGGGTGACAGGAGTGAAGGAAAAATATAACAGGGACAGATGAGGCCACGGCAGGCAGGCAGACAGACAGACAAAAACACCAAGCTCAAATGTACTGTGAAACAGAAGCGGCCACCTGGCAACTGCGATGGCCCCACTGGAATGCCAGATAATCATGCTGCTGGGTGCTAAATATCTTCAGCGTGTGAACACCCATCCCTCTGCAGCATTTCTAATTACTCTGGTGGTGTCGGACTAATACATATTGGCAGCACTGTAATATTCATTAGCAAAGAAGATTCTACAATGTCTGAACTGCAAATGAAAAAGTTTGGGGAGTAATTGTAATGTCTTTTAAATCGAAACAAGCTGGCAAACAACTTTGGATATGAGCTAATACAATGTCACTCAACCATACGTTGTTGTTTTTTTTTTTTCATACTTAATTTGAGAGATGGATGGCGAAGTCGAATGTTTACCCGTTATTGCTGCAAAATGGCTTGCTTGAATTTATCTCGGCTCCATTAAAGTGCCGATAAAAGGAGCCATTTACTTAATCTGGGGCTCCATAATCATTTCTCATGCATTGATTCTTGTTCACATACACAGTGTGCAAAGTTTTCACAGTACAGTTGACACCTGAAGCCAGTAATACTGTGGGCGGCAGGAAGGAAGAGGAGGCAGGACGGGTGGAGCAGGAAATGAATACTGATTTGTGAGCGTGCTGCTCAAATTTGCCAGGCTGGAAAAGCTGCATGGAGGCAAAACAGTGCAATAGCATCAAAGCAATCAAAGTAAGGGGAAAAAGGCAAATATATGAATAGCAAATTAAAAAAAGTCTCAAACCAAGCCATGCAAAATATCAACAACCGCTCGCAAAACAAGAAAGTCCAAGACACCTCATCAGAGCTGACTCTCAGAGAAAACGAAAAATAAAAGACTGTAGAGCTGAAATAGAAATAGAACTGATAAACACTGAAAGAAGCTGCAATGGTGTATTATAAAATGATAATAATAATCATAATAATAACACAGGGGAAAAAACAGCAAGAAGCATTGTTTTTTGAAATGTGAAGCCCTGTTGCAGTTACCTGAGCATGGAACTACCCCCCCACCCCCCCCACCCCCAAAATAAGAAAATGATTGGCACCACTTTTAGTTTTCCGTTATCTTGTTCTGCTGTGCGTGCTCCTCGCAGTTCCTTGTGAGGCTGGAGGTACGCTACACCTGCTCAGGTAAAGGCAACAAGGTTGTAGAGACAGCATGTTGTGATGCTGGCTGTAGGCATGCTGTCTGAAGTCTCTGCCACCATTGTGCTTGGATCTACCCACCGGTGCCTCGCTGCTTCCAGCTGACACGTCATTGTCACGGCTCTGCCTCTGTGTATTCCACAGACAGGAGATACTGGAGTGTGTGTAGTGAACTGCACCAGTACAATTACTTATTTTAGAAGTTCTATACGTGTCTCATTTGTCACATTTATTTACTATGAACTAATAATCACTTAAAGGTAGAGCATCACATACATTCAAGTATGTGATACTATATTTGTTCTTCCAGTATTGTTTAGCTTTACATACATTCTGGATTTACAATACATGTTTACATGTTTACACAAATATGACTAAATTTAATATACTGTATATAAGAATGAGTTATTTCAAAAAGTGTACAGGTGATTCTGAATTTAAAAAGTGTTGTCAAATGACCTTCTGGCTTTAACAAAAATGGCTCTATAGCTTTTTAGACTGAGATGTGGTGTTGATACATCACAGGCACAAATTAGTTTGTGCATGAAAAGACACAGCTGCACTTTTTTTTAAAAAAAAGAATTCCAATGAAAAATGGCCTAATATCAAAGACTGTCTGCCCTCTATCTCATTCTATTTATACAATATAGGAAATGTATCCGCCGGGCTGTGCTCATGGTGAATCGCTGTAATTATTAATCAATATCTTCCCAAGGCTAGTTTAATGCCACCTCTAATAGCATGAGCCATGTGAATGTGGCTGGGACATAATAGGTCTGGCTGTTTTATTAAGGGACAAAACATGGATCAGTAGTACTGTAGTGACCTCTGTGTAGGTGCGTGTGTGTGTTGTCTCTCTCGTCTCTGTGCCTTCCCTCCTTTTCTCTGTCTCATTTATCCAGCGAGCCGTCCTTGAGGCGGTACAGCATTAGGCAGGTTGTTAACACAAGAGAAAAGGGCGTTCAATGTCATGTCACTGTGTCGCAAAGCATGACAGAGCCGGGGCCCCGGCCCTCTTCTCAAGGAAATAAATACATCGCCATCTTTCTTTTCAGAGTGTAATGGTCTGGATATTACATCTCCTGTGGGACATTACTGTCCATGGATAATAAATCCACCCTAAAGAGTGTGTGTGTGAGTGTAAGTGTGTGCATACGTGCAATTTAATGAGCACAGAATGTTTCTGCATAGGGATGTATCACGTATTTATGTTTGAGACAATTTGTCCCGTAGAGAGAGTGATCCAGTATCTCTGCACCTTGTCAGTTGGAAGCAGGGAGCCCACCGTAAATCTCAATTAAGCAAACCCCCCCCCCCCCCCCCCCCCCCCCCCCCCCCGCCACAGGTGACAATGGGCCAAATTGACTGTCACTCACTGTTGCGTTCCAAGGCTTACCATTGGCTTCAGGCTGGGTCTGAGAGGGCACGGCCATGTAGGGGTCCTCCCCTTTGTCTGAGCTCATGGGGGGGTCCTTCCGCTCCACCATGCGGCCCCGACCCAGGGGGCCCTCAGCAGCCTCAGGTAGGGCCGAGGTGGGGAGTGTGAGGGTGTGGTGATGGTGGTGATGGTGGCCTGCCGGACACAACACAGGTTAACCGACGCCCCGGGCAGAGAGGGACAGGCTTCAGTGCGTGCGAGCACAGGCCAGCAGGGGTCCGCCATACACACACACACACACACACACACACACAAACACACACACACTCACGCTTTGAAGCAGACACACAGAGCTGGATCCACTCACACCCACACACAAGAACAGCTGCTGGGCTGTGCAAGCCAACAAAGTGTTTCTCTCTCGGTGACCCTGACCAACTCATTAGTAAGAGTGTGTGTGTGTGTGTCTCAGGATAGATATGTGCTTTCTTTTTTTCTGTCATTCTCAGCCTCTCTCTGTCTTCTCTCTCTCTCTCTCTCTCTCTCTCTCTCTCTCTCTCTCTCTCCCCTCCTCCTGTTCTGACTGACACGTCAAAGCTGTGCTGGGCCTGTCACAGCAGAGTGGAGCACAATCGTGTTCCTCCACAATCACCATAGGGTGTCTAACTTTAATATGAAGGACAAACTTTCTTTCCATCACTTCACTTTCGGAACTTTTCTTCAACTGTTAAGTGCATGTAAGTCAGTTCATGCTTCTCCTTTGAACACTTTCAACCCGACAATTCAATACTGTACATTCACCATTATACTCAATTCATTTATGTTATCAATCATTTTCAAAGATAGATTTCCAGTTTTATAGTTCAGTTGTACTGAAAAATGAAAACTTAGAGAAGAAGCTTGTTGGTTCCTCCTTTTCTTATGTCGCCGTCATCTTCTTTTTATCTGATCTTCTATCCCTTTTTCTCCTCCTTTCTCTCCTCTCTTTTCCCAATGTTGTCCCCCTCTCATCTCTCGGACTCCTCCCTGTAATTAAACTCCTAAAGAAGCTACCTAACACTGACAATGAGACGATCAAGAAGATTAGCACAATGCTGGCTGTCATTCTTTAAAAATGAATCCACTGTTGCAAAAATCTCTCCTCTGAGATCTGGCTCATACCTGCAGTCTATCACTGCACATCTCTGAAATGATGTCTGTGTTTCCCTCCGTCTGCCTCGCTCACTATTTTTTCAGAAGTTGCAATATGTGCATAAGCTGAAAGAGTGATTAGACTTTTTAAAAAAATCCTCAGTGGAGCTCAGCCTCCAATCCCATTTTGACACAGGTTCAGGAGGTGACAATGTGTGCATGTGTGCATTTTAAATCTGTTTATTCTCATGTTTTTAATGGGTAGACGTTTCATGAGACAAGCGTCGACGCTGCGAGGAGACTATGTGCAACAGACACCCACACCCAACACCACCCTCTTCCTCCGTGTGGCGTGGCAATCATTAAAATGATTTATTTAACTATTGGCCCAGGGCTGAGAGATTAGTGTGACAGGCCTATTTTATAATTCATTCCCCCCACTGCCAGGGGAAGTGCAATTCAGGCAGATGACACACATAGAGAAAGAGAGAGAGGGAGAGCGTGGAGCCTCCGAGCTCCTCCATGGATCAGGGGGAAAAAAAGCCCTAAACTGCAGACGGATGCACATCCCTCTCCTTCTCCAGATTAAAAGGGAGGGAAGGTTGTCTAGTCTGGAGTAGAGGAGAGGAGAGGAGAATGGAGGGGGCATTTATTTATCTCTAAATCCATATCAACCACTGGCAGATAGATGGAGAGGCTCTGGGGCAACGGCTGAGACTTTGTTTGGGGGGGTTGTAAATGGGGTGTTATCTCTGTGCGTGTGCGTGTGTGTGTGTGTGTGTGTGTGTGTTTTGAAACACGCAGCCAAGCTTTTGGAAGCATATTCAACACTATATGGGCACACACCAACACAGATGATGATACCGTGACCCTGGATCTGAAAAGAAGGGAGTAGAATCACAGTGGGGGTACAGCCACAGGGGGGTGAGAGAGGGAGCGATGGAGAGAGCTTGGCTTTCTGGAACAGCTTCAAAATATCTATTCTTGTCTTTCTGTATGGATCTGACTGTTTTGATCTGGCTGCTGCAAGGTGTGTGTGTGTGTGTGTGTGTGTGTGTGTGTGTGTGTGTGTGTGTGTGTGTGTGTGTGTGTGTGTGTGTGTGTGTGTGTGTGTGTGTGTGTGTGTGCGTGTGTGTGTTTGAGAGCGACTGAAAACCAAGCTAACGCACCCGCTGATTAGATAAAACTAAGGTGGGTGTGAGTGTAGATTGTGCGTGCGGCAGATAAGAGTGACTTTGTTGCAGGCGAATCACATCTGCGTGTCATTACTCCAAAAGACCAACGGAATCAGCCATGAGGGAAGCGTGATCGTGACATTACGCATTGTTATTAAGAAAGAAAACGGATGAAGCAGAATCTCTAAAACGTTTGCGCGTGTGAGGAACGTCCGTGCACGTTTACATTAGCCTTTCTTGGATTGAGCGTTTTTGACTCGGCCGACCAAAAAGACGCTGCTCACCGCACATGGCTTGTGGCAATTGGCAGAAACGCGTCTGATCTATTGCTGACTCGAAACAGGCTTCTTCAGCCTCTCTGATGACACGTCCTGCTTAATGTGCAAGTCGAGGCATTTCTTCAACATCAAGGCCCCAAACCAGCAACAACCAGATCCATCCAATTAGCCCAGCAAAGGTCAGGGATAATCAATGCTACTGCAGTTAAAGGGGAAGGGGCCGTGGAACACAAAAGGGAGAAGAGGTCTTACGGAACTAATAGAGTCAGGATCACTTTAAAGATTTTTGGGCTTAGGTTTCTAACATCAACATCTACGGGGCTGGAGGAGGAAAGACTACGAGGGGGAGGAGGTTTACTGACCGAGCCTGAATGTTTCATTACCTTCGTAACCGGAAGGAACGTCTATCAAAAAGAGAAAGAATGAGATGAATTCAGTTAAAGACCTGGAGTCATTAATAACCCGTCTTTACACACGTGGGAGGAGTTTTCATTTACTTGAGAGGGAATGATTGATTGACTAGATTAAGAGGCGTGGCGGAAGTTTAAGAGTCTGGGTGGATGAAATGTAGCTCCTGCCTTTTTCTTTTTAATTGCCTCTATGGTAAATGTGGGATACTTACCGTTCAGTGCCACAAAGGTATCTGGAAGGAGAGGAGAAGAAATGAGAATAAACGTATTAGCTCGCAATGAAGAGAGGTTCTCCTTTAACATGATCAAGAAGCCATGACTTTTAAAAGTAATTCATTATCGACCGGCTGCTCAATATCCCCCTAACTTTTAATCAGAGGTGAGCTGTGAAGGTCAAACATGGCAGCTTCCCTTGAATAAACATACCGATGGAATTGAAGTGAAAATTCACTGGCTTCATTTAGTCTGCGTAAATAGTTGAAATTGAGATAAAATGGATGAGGCTGAATGATTTAATGTCAACATTTTGAAGTGGCTCTTGCAAACTGAGCCGCTCAGTAGAGCATCAACAGGCGATCGCATTTACCAAACAGAAAAGCTGTTATGGACATAAAAAGGATCAAATATACATTGGACTTCTGTGCCGGTCCCTGTGTTGTTGATTAAAAGAGACCTTTCAAAGCGTCTGAGGTCGACTGGGTTGAGAGCCCTGTCTTGTTTTGTTTTTCAAAATGAACCCCAGTGACAACTCACAAGTCCAATCCTGTGTGTCACTTGAATGTTTGGGTTGCAATTTACAAGGAACCCAGTCTCTGCCCAGTGGGACACAACACTCTATTGACCGGGGGACCAGAGAGACAGCGGGAGCAGGACAGAGGAGGACCAGAGCCGAAAGGGACAGACGGATGGAAGAGGCTGAAAGAGAGGATTGTGAGGGCGGAACAGACGGGGGAGAAAGAGGTGACAGCAGCGGAAAAAGAGACGGAGAGACGAGCGAAGAGTGAGAGCAAGTTAACAGAGAAGAGAGGAATGGGGGTGGGGGTGGGGGTGGGGGTGGAAGAGAGGAGGACAGATAAGAGTGAAGAGGGCCTGCTTACTTTGGCAGTCTCCCAGGCCATCTGTGTTGCCATGTTCCACGTCCTGCTCAAAGGCTGATCTGCGGGGAACAGAGACATCATGGTCAGCGGTGGAAAACAGGCCAGGCTGTGCAGGCGCGCCACACCTAACAAAGGAACACTGCTGAAAGAGAAGCTCCGGCACAAACACAGCAAATCCTACGCTTGCATGGTGTGTACGCAGCACAGAGCCCGACCCTGGAACCAAATCAAAGAACAACTATCCGTTGCCCTGGGGGCCTAAAATCAGTGGTTATGAGGAGCAGCGGCAGGTTTGTAAATCCATAGCTGGCACAGGGATCATTGCCAGGAGTGCTGATACAAATACATTGATCTTTACTCGGATGTATAAAACACATGTTACGCTGTATTGCTACAAAAACGACCTGCTATTTTTGTGCTTATTTGCTTTTTTTGCCAAGAGTGAAATAATACCGATATCACATGCGTAGATAAATTGAGCAATGTACCCCATGCCATGCTGAGCTAAGAGACACGATCACGTCTTGTCAACAGCACATATAATTTCCCAAAATGTTATTAATTTTTGAGAAAAAAAAAACCCTCAAATATATCAAAAAGTTTTCTCTGTGATTATCCTTTCCCTATTTCTTTGTATCCGACATAATCTTGCTTCGGAGACATGAGGCAGAAGTCCCAATCTCATGGGCCACGGCCCTGGCAGTGAGGGGTGACGCTGCTTCAGGGCCCTCATGTGATGGGGAGAGAGGGACTTTCGGACATGTTATTCTCCGACGCAATCTTCATCGAGACCTGTTTTCTTCCTGAAAGACCACCAAGCAGGCAGTAAGGAGATCTGTGAAACAGAGCGGACCAACTGTCAACCAGGATCATAGTCACGCATGACAGCTTTTCACAGTCCTCCCCAGCTCTCCGTCTCCTCGCCACTCCTCCTACTCCTGTCTGTCCACCCGCCTCTCATCGTCCTCACCCTTCGCTGGCCACAATTATAGCATGAAGAAAAATGATTTTCCAAAACAGTATCACCCAAGACCTTATCCCCTGATCAGAGCTAAAAGCGTGAACCTGACAGCAAGGGCAGGCACAGGAATTTTTTAAGAAGAAAAAAACACAATCGGTTTTCTGCTGTAACGCGCTTGAATCAGAAACAAAGTCAAAGGCAGCCTTTCATGTATATTCACAGTACATGGAGATGACTGGAAAATTTCGTACTCTCATTTAGTATTTATCTTTTTTTCCCGGGTTTGGCAGCACCTTAATTGGGACGGCACAGGTACATTTTACTCTCCTGATTACCAATTTCCCTTCAAAAGCATTCACCACAACAGCCACACAAACAACGAGAGCAGCGACATCCTCTTTTCATTTCTGGGGGTACATTTAATCTGCTTATCTGATTTGCTTATCATACACAGTCATAATCACAAAGCAGACACACAGTAGCACAATTAGACCAGTCTAAGCTCAAAAGCGGTGCAGGCTCCGCTGGATTTTCCTCGCAGACTTCATCACCGTGTCCCACCCTGCCATGAAATGTTGTTTTGCGTCTTTCGTGAGACAGGACGCAGACGACCTTGTGGTTATGCTTTCCAATATAGGTTAATAACGACATGGCAGAGAGTGAGGGCGCTTATAGATAGAGATTACAAGTCTCAAATCCCATTGCTTTATAGATTAATTAACAATGAGTAGTCACACTACACATGCGGTGTCTGGCTCTCGCTTGGCGCACGTGAAAGTGACTGAACTGCTGTGTGAACCCTTGCTTAACAGGGTTCAAGTCCCACAGCGGCTGCGTCACAGCAGCAGAAGTGCAGTGGTGTTTTAATGCGACGCTCCAGACGCTTCAGCTCAGAGGTATGAGCCCACTGCAACCACATAATGCATATTTAAAGATTCAAGCTGTACATAAACCGGAGGCCTCAGCGGGCCACATTTTATATTATCTTGCATCAGATGAGATTATTATGTGAGATGTGTAGTTGCACAGAGACGACTTGGTTGCTGAAATACAGGTCAGGCATAATAGCATTAATTATTCATAGCTGGAGTGAATGGGCAACTGGGGACTATATACTGCAGATAGTATATAGAGCAAAGAGGTGTGTGTAATGTTTCCTCAAGACATTTTGATTCATGGTTTTGATTTACAAAGGAATACCTGCAATAAACTGACTGTAATAGTCAGGGGCTCACCAGGTATTCAGACGGTATATGTGTAGCTTTTCTAAAACCATACCTTTGACTAAGTGAAAAGTGGCATCAATATTTAACAAATAATTATGGATATCTTACTAAACACAGCCGTGCAGCTAGTTTACATAATAACAGCCATTCACAAACATGCAGACATTTTCAAGAACAGGGGGGTGACCGGGGACCATATTGCAGGAGACCAGAGTGCAAGCTGTTTATAGGCAGTAGGTATAAGAGGCATAACTCCACATGGGAAAGCTGGCACGCAAGCACCGAGGGCCAGATGGAAGAAGAAAGGAGGGGTGGCATGCAAGAGAGAAATAATATGTTAGAGGAAAGATGGGCAAAAATAGATAGACAGACGTCGGGCTCGATGCGTGAAGGTTTGCAGGTAGCTGGTTAGGTCGACAGATAAACAAAGACAGCAAACACAACAGGAAAAGAGAGATGCCAGAAAAGCTTTTTTATTTCGAAGAGGAGTCAAAAAGTGAGAAAAAAGGCTGATATTAAGAAAGAGCGAGCATCTTTGCTGAAACTAGTTTTTGCCTCCATAAACCACATTTTATTTAACACCGAAATACCTCTGACGCTCCCCCCTCCATGTTTCCGCCCTCCTTCTGTCCAGTCTGGCAAAGGCTTCCAATAGCTCACCACAGACCAATAGCTTCAACCAGACCACCCTCCCTCTGCCTCTCACTAAAAATGACTGTAGGGGGAAGACTGTAGGGACTGAAGAGCCAAAGTGTCAAGGTGGAAACTCAATCACAACAGTTCACCGCTTCTGCTTTTGCAGAATGATAATGGGATGGGTAGCGTGTTTGTTTTTGTTTTGCATGTTGTGTGTGTGTGGTGTATTGACATGCCAGGCCGATCATTTTCCGACACGGTGGGAATCAAATTCATTCAACGTCAAATAGCCACTGAAGCGCTAGAGTCCTTTTGTTATGATTTCATTGGTAAAACATTTTTTCCTTCCACAAAACTCCATATGCTGTTTGTTCAGAAGGCATTATTTGGCTCTGTGTTGCTACTGCAGCCACAAATTACAGTTACCATGACTGTTGAGCTTTACCCAGCTCCGCTAACCCTGACCCCTGAGCCATTTTAACACTTTCCTTCCATCCACCCTTCCAATAGTCCCTTATTCAGCAGGAGGACATTGCACTTACTCACCATAAAATGAGAAAGATCACAGACACGACAAATCAAGAGAGGATGACAAACAAAATGTGCCGATACTGTTCCATGTAACTTGTAAAACACACGTGTCATTTTTTTTTTTTACAATCGACGACTTTTCTCAGCCAAAGAGATGCAACCAGCTCAACGTTTCATGTGTCTGTAGCTGTAATGGAGGAGCATGCATCACTAATGAAGCCTTCATCCAACAGAAGAGAGTATGTTATATATATATATTTTAGGTGACAAAATATAAAACTGGTTCAAAGTCAAGTGATTCTAAAGATTTAAAGATGGTTGCCTGGTTTCTAAAACATGTATCTGTCCAACAGTATTTTTGCTGAGGAGGTTTGTGTCCGCACTGTTATGACTGTGTGTGTGTGTGTGTGTGTGTGTGTGTGTGTGTGTGTGTGTGTGTGTGTGTTTACTTACTTTATGTTGCCAACCACCTGTCTGCAGGCTCCCTCTGACACCCAGCCACAGTACGGGTCTCTGGAGGCTATGCAGGACCTGGAAGTCGAACGCACATCTTCAGCCTCTCGTCATGTTTTCCAGCAGAATATTATTCCACTGTCTCAGTGGGGATCAGACTTATTTGAGGTGAAATGAGAACTTTCTATTCAAGAATCAAACTCACTTCTTGCATCGTCCATGTCTTTCACAGCGAGACAGTGGCACTTTAACCACACAGGAGGTGAACGCGACCCACAGGGAGTGACTCTTGCTTTCAATCTGCATGCCAATGATTCGCTTGTCCTCCACCCCATCTATACTGCACCTGGAGGAAGAGTTCACGATGACACCCGGATTATTCACTCTTTCATTTCAGCCGTGGTGTTTCACTGGCATGGAGTCACCACTGAAAAGAGATGTGCGATGTCACAAAACAAGTGGATTTAAAGAGATTAATAGAGTTGTGCTAAGATGTGGCCGAGAGATCCTGTCGGGTCAGGAAAACCAGATAGTGCTGCACTTGAGAACACGGGGTCAGAATCAGAGGGAGATTAAAAACGGGGTGATACAGATACAATAGATAAACAGACAGATGGGCACTATGAGCAGTCAGCAATAACACTGCACTTAACTGTAAAACCCACTAATGCTAACCCAACCCCCTCCTCCTACTCCACCATTCCGCCATCCCTGCTGGCCTTCTTTGTCTCCTCGCCCCCATAGCAGTGCGCACTAATCCCTTTGGGCGTGTCAAGCATCTTTCTATCCCTTCTCTCCATCCATTCTCCTCTCCATCCTGCCATCCAGCTCCTGGGATTTAATCTCCCCTTCGCAGTGCACTGGTCCCCGTATTACCGCTCTCAATTAGGGCTTAGAGTCGGTCTACACTGGGTAATGCACAGCAATCGGGCCTGTGCTGATCCTGCCAGCCAGGCGGGGAGGCAGGCAAAGTCACTTACTGTACTGACTGAAGCCAGATGGCCGGCAGCCGATGCCGATGCTCGACCTCAGCCACAGAGACAGAGAAGAAACAAGAGAAACAGAGAAGAGGCAAGAAAGAGACACAACCCGGGGGCGAGGCGAGGAGAGGGCAGGGCCTGTTCTTCATCCCCTCCATGCGCCACGTCACATGGCCGCAGCATGTTGGATAACAAACAGTGGTAACCTTGAAAGCCCTCCTGTCAAGACCTCACTGTGCTTCCCCTTTTCTTCTCGGTTGTGCGTATTCTCTGTGCTTCTTTCCATCCCTCCTCTCTCGTCTTTACTGCTCTTTCTCTCCCTCCTCTGTTTGTGTTGCCAAATCTGTCCTGTTCATCCATTACCCCTCAGCTAAACATTTGCTTTGGCAGCGTCCCTCTGTGGCCGATTTTTCCTTACACGCTTCTTTTCCAAATACGCAACACTCAGGTTGCTTCACACCACCGTACCCAGCTCACGATAAAACTCATAGAAACCCTAGCTCACATCTTTACATGCACGTATTAGAGGAAGATCAAAGTCTGGCTCTGAAGACAAACACAGACCTCAGTGTGTGAGTGTGTAAGCGTGTGCGTGTTTCCTTTAATCAGCCAACAATTTTGGAGGAGCTGGGTTGCTCCACTATGGTCGCGAACCACAGCGCTAGGCGATCCAGAGCCTTGGGGTCTACGTCTTTAATTTAGTAGCTGCGGTTGGACAAAGTGTAACCTGATAAAACTCTTTTAAATGATAGAGTAGCCATCTGGTTGGCTGACTTCAGCGTATCATGGGTCGGGGGAACCGACTGGTATTGATGGAGCTGGCGGCTTGGCTGAGTCGGGAGATGGTTGGAAAACATGTTAAATCGCACACACACGCACTCCCTCTATGCACACATGCAGCAACTGACTTTTCATTAGTAGCAACTGTATCCATGTGTTTTATTTTTATTTCTAGCCATTTCTCATACGCAGCGCTACGTACTTGTCAGGGTTGTAGACGTTGACCTCCTCTAGGAACAGGCTGTCGTTGAGGAAGCCATTGTTCATCTTAGCCAGGAACTTGAGGATAATGCCTTTCTCAGATCCCAGGAAGACCACTGTGTGGTTCTTGTGGGGACCCGCCTCGCTGTCCACGACAATGCGTGTCAGGCGATACCTAAAAACCAGGGAAACGCAAGTTCGGTAAATCAACCAGGTAATCGGTTATTTAGTCAGCAGACTGACAACATAGAACACAGGCAACAGTGAGTCAATAGCAATATAGATGTCTGCTTTATTTTACTCGCACATCATGAGAAACTATCATCTTCCGTTTCAGAAGTATGTATCCTCAAGGTTTGCCTACTAGCATTATGTCAAATGTCGTAAAGTTCATGAGGAGCAGCAGGGGAGATTACGCTTTCTTATTAATCTCATTAATTGATTGTTATTTCATTAAAGCCAATTAGATTAGCATAGGGCATTTCAGGTAGATGCTCAAAATAAATCACAACAGTTGTAAACATCCTTTTGCATTTGACAGCTGCTGGTCACAGCTTGGTCCTGCCACAACAAAAATACAATTTCAATTGAGAAAACTCAGATTCAAGTTAAATTAAATGAGACAATTTGGACACCTGCCATTCAAACTGTGTTTCTATGCCTCGATCGGTCACGGTCTTCTATGGATACTTACTTTCTGCATCTAATTTCTTGATCTTCTTCTCAATTATTTTAAAACACTACTCTACTATCCAACTGTTTTGTCATGTTTTCAATAGGAAATTCTGGTATTTGCAGATGAGTTTATCTTACTCTTAAAAACATAAATCCTCATTAATGGTTCTATTAATGTTCTGTATTTCAACGTGGGTGGTAAAGAAGCTGCTACGCTGAAGCTGAATTAGTTTTAGATGCGGTGAATGGAAACTGGAAGCAGTTTACACCATGAAATCATTAAAGAGAAGCCGCACAAAGTCACAGCCTCTTAATCCCAGCTGCCTCCTGTTTTCTTGAACTATCTCCTAAAAAGCTCTTGTGACTCTATTCAATCAACAGTAGCAGTGACCTGAAGGTCTAATGTATTTTATTGTTCCCTTCAAGTGGAACAGCAGCTCTGAGTCAATATGATTTGATCTCAGAGAAATAATGCAATATCAGGAACTAAGACATTTTCTTGTCTCTGCTGTTCACGGTAATAACACATCTCAAGAGAGGAGGGGACTCTTCAGAGTGTTGCCCACTTCCATTTCAATCACTGTGTAGAGGCAGCAGAGGCCACTGCCACTGCGCAACTCTCAGGACAGAAAAGCTTCTTTTTGATATACTAGCAGCCCGCCAGGGGTGAAAAAAGAAACCAATTACTGACTTTGTTTTCCAGCTGATTTCAGCTCAAGAATAGTATTTCACTTGCAGATTCACAACATTTTGACAGGCCTCATAAAAGGCCTAACCCTCTTCCAGGCTGCATGTCTCTGTGATGCTTTTTGAGCTTACGTAATGCTTTTAACTGCTGCCTCCAACACACACGGAGGACTTCATTCACAATAGTGTCATTTCAAATCAAATCAAACAGTCTGATTGCTGATTATGTAAAGACAGAAACGCTGTGTTATTCATAATATGGTCGTATGATATAGTGCGCTAATGAAGAGTGAGCGGTGTAGGGATAACCTTGATGAAAGCTGCTCATATTCTGACTAAGCCTGCACAGTATGTAGGTCAAACCTCCGCAAAGTAGAAGCAAGATGTGATATGACGCAAATAATTTGTCGGAGCTCTCTTTATAGCTCATCTTTAAAGTGACGCTTCCACCACTGGGGCTCGTCAACGGTATGTCAACTCCGCCAAAAGGAAATCAGGAGCAACTCAATTCAGAACCATGTCCATATTATATAAAAGCCGGATTTTTATTATTTCATCAAACTTTTCTCAGAAAGCTCTGTCAGCTAGTTTTGCCGTGCCGCCGGGATGTGCTGTCATATTCTCCCAGGACGCTGGTTGCAATGTCTGTGTGTAGTGTAACTAAAAGCCAGACAGACCTTTATGATCAAATGATATCAGTCACAGTGCAGTGGCTTTTGGGAAATGGGCTAACCTCCAGAAAGTCAGAAGAAAAGCAACCACAAAATTTTTACAAAATCATCATTTTCTTTTTTTAAATTTTTTTTTAAGGATTTCCCTTTGAAATATCCTCAGAGGATTTAAAGCAGCAATTTGTAACAAAGCAGCGACTGTCTTTTTTATTCCTGTAAATGTGCAATCCCATGACTTCTTATGTCACAAACAGATTTCAGCATATACAGAGACCTCATAGTGAAATCTAATTATTCACTATCTCTGAGTCACTATACAGTCACTCTGGGAGAACGGTAGTATAGTATTGCGTACATCAGCGTTTCCTCTACTACAGAGAAAATAGGTCAGCGGCTAGTTTGTGGTGGAGTACCACTGTGTTTTAATGAGCCGCCCGACTCTCAGAGCAGCACTTCACATAATTATTGTCCTGGGCTGAAGAGAGGCTCATGGAACTTTTGATGACGACAGCCTGTGGAGTGTGCAATATTTACCGGACCATGGTCTTGAGGAACCAGGGCCTATTAGCGATGGACGGCACAGCCTCATCCATCAGCGGGTGCATCTTGATGAAGTTGAGCGTGTCGTCGGGGAACTCGTTGGATACTTTGTACCTCTCCATGGATGGAGAGCCGGCACAGTTGCCAGGTCTGCACATGGAGGACACAGGAGTGGTGATGAGGAAGAGGGATGATGGAAGAGAGAGAAAATAATTGTGAGTAGTCTGAGGGAAGAAAAACGGCCACATCGACTGTGGAGGGGTAATGAGCAATTTGTCACAGCTTGAGCACCAATGGAAGACAGAAAGTTCTACTTCCCCAAAATCAATGTGAGTGCAGCTTTAAATTACTAAACTCTCATTCCAACAGGCTTTGGTCAGAGCTGAGGACATAAGATGCCTTATTGTGTCTGGACTCGGAGTAAAGCACTGAGACATTCTGCCTATCTGATCCTTTTACAGGGAGTTGTTGAGCTGCTTGTAAAAGAGAAGCTGCTTTTGATAGCATATCCCCTTTGCAGGCATCTCACCTCCGAGAGCTTGTAAAAGTGTTTTACTGCGTGGTCTCTGATACCCTTCCACACCACGTAATCCTCACCAGGTCCCAGAAATATTAGCCATCTGGCCTCAGAGTGTCAATGCAAAAAAATGTAGGGACCAAACCATAGAAATGGTATATAATAAAGCCTGTGTGTAGTTCCTGTGAAACTAGTCCCTCATATGTTTTTCCTCCTCTATCAAGAGGTCATGTTTTCACCTGCCACCTGTTTGTTACAGGCCCAGTTAACCAAAACAACTCACTGGTTTGGTAGAAGTATGCAAGTATGGGTCAAGAAAAAACTCATTCAAGTTTGGTGCATATCTAGTTTGTTGGGTTTTTCCCCTTTTATCATTGAGAGAGCATATTTAAAAATGTTGGATCTTAATGGATCTTAATGAAAAAAAGCAATTTTAAAGGACTGATATCTCTGAGTGTGTGACATTTGGCCCTGGCTGAGGTCTGTGCTCTACTCTTAATTTAACATTGTGATCCCTGCACGAGTCTAAACTAAACACTGGGGCGGAATTTTAAGGACAAACATATATTTGTGTAACTGTACAAATGACATTTTTGGCCACTACAATAAATCTGTGGTGAAAACATATTGGTCTAACATAACCATTTTTATTCCAAAAAATAAAAAAACAGGAGACAGTAATCAGCAGCATTTTTTTTTTTTTTTTTGCTGTAGCTACATGCGGACATATGGAGAACAGAACGGAAGCAGACATCCCTTCAATGTGAAAATCTGTAAACGGTTCAGTATGTGAGTGTAACACATGGAGGAGCAGTCTGCTGCGGGGCTAAACCTAGGTGGCATTGTAACAACTCCCCGTCTGTTTGCCTGCAGATAAAAGGTCTGAAATCAACTAGGGGGTGGAAGAGAAATCAGACACATCAATCACCGCACAAACAGCGCAGGCTATATCAGCTACTTGCAATGTCTGAACTTGTTGAGCATACACATGTAATTACATGCTAATTGATGGAAGAGGGTAAACTCATAAGGCACAAAGATGAAGGATGCAGGATCTGTGCTGCCGAGGCGCCGCCTCAACGCACACACTCACACACATGCAGGGTACCAAGCATTATCGTGGCCCAGATCTTTGTAGTAAATCTTTTTTTTTTTCGTTCTCAGGATAAGAGAACGGCTCTTGGTGCACTAATTAGCGAACGATAGATGGGAGATTGATCAGGGTGGTGCATTTGTGGAATTAGCCAGCCATCTGTAAAATGATCTCATGCTTCATTTGTTGATAGTGAGTCCTTGTTTGAAGCAGCTGCTTGGGGAGGAGAGGTGAGGTAATGGGTTAGGGGGTAAAACTGGGGAGGGGGAAAGTGCTATCCATGAGCAAGTGCCTGGGCACGCAGTCTGCATGGGTGACACCATGTGTTATAAGACATGATCTTAGAAAACAATCTGCTACATGAGTTAAGAATGTGTTAACGTTAAACCAGCCTAATTAGGCATCGACTGGGGAGCATATATCTGTGTGTATGCTGTGGTTAATTAACTGCTGCTGTACCTTGGCTTGGGAACCTTCTCCTCAGGAAAAGGCGTCCAGGTGGAATCTTGGGATTTCTGTTCTTTGAAACGCCCCGTGAACGTGTTGGCCACCTCCTCCATGTCATAGGCGCACACAGCCGAGCCTGGAATACTGCCACCAAAAAAAATCCTGCATTAGCAATCCCCCGACACAACTTATAAAAGAAACATCTTGCCAGGTTTGGACCATCACCAGAAGGCCAAAAAACACACGGTCCTGTTTTAGAAGAGTTAAATCAGTTGCGCCAATGGCTTTAAAATAAAATAAAATTTGATGTAAATTAGGTTTGTCTCACACATAAGAGGTTCTGACAAAGAAACAAATCTGCTTGTAATCACAATACTTTCTGCATTGACTACAGATTCAGCGCTGATACCGTAGAACTGCATGAGTTACAGTGTCTGTGTCTGCCAAGCCTCAAGAGGACACACATACCATACCGCTCCCATCTGTGACTGGGTTTCCCCAAAAGCCTCGAGGCAACAAAGTTCACTGTTAGGCAAGAAATGTGGGAAACACATTATCTTATTATTGCTCTTTGCTTTAAGGGCGGGGAAACAGCCATCTTGTGATACCAGTGGAGCCACTGGCATTATCCTGTCTTTGGAGTGGAATCAATGCATAGCTCACTGCTGAGTCACTTTTCTATTTTCATGCTTGCTAAAGTAAAAAACTGAGAATTATTTATTCTCTCGCAGACTTTCTACCAACAAGGAGCAGACTTCTCTCTGGCGCTGAATACTCTGGCTGTTGCATCATGGGTTAAACTCATCATGTAGACAAGAGGGAGACAGCATACACAAGGGCAGTATTATAAAGAACAAGGTCAGGGAGCTGTTAATTCTTGGCTTAGCTGCAAAACGGCGGTAATTGCGATCTGCATTTGATAGGCACTGAAAGATAGACAATCATATGTCTGTGTATGGCAGGCGGCGAACAAGCCAGATAGATTGTGATAGCGATGGAACGGGCCGCTCGGCCGTGCAGCAACCCAGAGGGACAAGCGAGCGGCAACAAACTCTGAGTGCTGTCTACAGCCTGAATGTGCTCGTTCTAATTTCAACCCCTGACTATGAAATAGAAAATTAAAGTCAGAGATCAAAACCAGCGCTTATGGAAAAATTTCAGAGGCACTGCCTCATTGGGCTTTAATGTCCATTAACCATGCTCAATTGCACTGTCACAAGCAATTGTCTTATCTGCTAAAAAGCAGCCATAAAATGGAAAATTACAATATGTGCAAACTATCAGCCAGGCTCTATGACTTGGTGGTAATTTTCAATTTAGATAAAAAACTCCCGCTGCCTATGAATATAAAAGCAGTTTGGCATATGAATTATAAAAGGAAAAATACAATTAAACACCTGCATGTCAAAAGAGCAGGGAAAACCATTTTGACAGAAAATGTAAATGGTGACCCAGTAGTCCCAGGAAGTACACGTCGCCAAGAGGCACATCAGTGGCAAGCGCAATGTACGTTAGCAAAGGTCAGACTGTCATGATGTTGACGAATTAAGGGCATTTTTAAAGGTGTTTCAAAGAGGAAGATAATTGCTTTAATAAATGAAAAGAGCAACGGTTGTTGACTCACTCGTAATTCATTTGAGACTACAGGAAAAACAGATGGCTGGATAAAGTGAACTCAGATTCGTGTCTGTTGCCGTCATCAAACCTCTGCTTCTCAAATGTCTTGCTCAGGTTTACCTGTTGTAAGGTGTGGAGAAGGTCGCCATCACCACGTCCCTCCCATTGATGTGGATGACGTCTGTCACGGCCTGCAGGATGTTGAAGTAGAAGTGGGAGTCCCCGGGAATGGAGCAGTTCATCCGAGATTTGAGGAAGGAGGTCCACTGCTTCTCCAAGACACGAGGTGAGCCCCCTCTGTCGTTCTTACAGACCCTTGCCACTCGAGGAAACACCACCTGAGCGAGAGACAGGGTTACGTTTAAATAGCTCGGGGTTTTAATTCAATATTCACTCGTGTGTCTGCACACTCAGTCTCTTGCGCTAAATATTTAGCAGTCAACTAAAACATTTAGTATTTAGTCAAACTGCGGTCGTGTCATTCCGCATACATTTTTTACAAGAGGTCACGCAGATCTTTGACCTTTGAACAGTGAAATTATCACTTATATATAACACATTCACAAGGCAAGGAATGGTTCTGGCAGGTCATAGCCACCCGAGTCTAATCAGTTCACCTGTGAGTCAAATTCAAATTCATTCAAACTAACGTCCTGCTCATACGAATGGAACCAGTTGTCTTCAGCACTGAAGCATAAAAAACATCATGTTGCAGCAGCAGCGATATCTTGAAAAATAAAGAATGAAACTTTAACACCTCCACAAGTGGAGCGCCTGGTGATTGAAAGCTCCATAACAGTCACTAAATGGAGCTGGTGAGAGGGTTTTCTCTACTGCTGCTCCCAAACCTTGAAGCTGAAAAAACAATGTTGGATTTGATTCCCTGCAGTTCTCACTAAATAAAATCTTTGGGAGACTCCACGGTGTCTTAATCCAGTGTGTTATCACTTAGAAAATTAAAGACTCAGAGGAGTAAATTGGTGTGTTTGATATGCTGTTGAAGAGTCAGCACCTGGCAGCGGAAAATTTAGAACCTCCAGCTTCAAAAAGGAGCCGCTGCTGTAATTACAACTGTGCTGTAAGCTCGTGTGGACAGTATTGTAATTAGTTGTTGTCACACTATACTTAACAGCAATAAATCTAACCCTGACCTGAAATTGCAACCCAGAGTAAACAGTGTGAATGGGAGCTAACATGCATTTAAAACCAGCTTTCTATACACACGCCCACAGTCAACCACACACACACATACCCTCAGCCATGCATGCGCCACAACTCTCCAGCATCCCAATCTCTCCCCATCGCACACACTGGCAAATATGAAAGCACAATTTACAATCCCAATGCAGAAAAACAGAGTGAGATGCTCTCACAGTTCCTGGACTATTCTCTGTGGGATAATAGAGCCCTGAGATTACAGAAAAGGTATTACAGAGAACAGGTGAGACTGTCAAGCCTAATGTGGAATTATGTCAGCTTTCCATATTGCAGTTCAGTGTGTCGTATTTCCTGCTCACTGCTGATAGCTCAGCACGGGTTTATCTCCGTGTCACTTGGGCAGAGCGAAGCAAAGCGCATCAATGGTGCAAACACACATTTATCACATTGAAATGTACAATGAATAAATACTGCACTTCAGGCTTGTTCATTTAAATTGTCCATTTTTTTTTTTTGCATTTTCCAGATAACAGGGTTATAACCTCAGAGACAACCATTTCTACCATCATTCAACCCTTTTCCATCACATCTATAGTTCAGGTCCAAATACAGGGAACCCTGACTTTTAAATCATCGTCATTTTAGAGTTTCCATTTTTTATATATATTTTCTGTTGAAGCACTGTACGTAAAAGCATCATTTTAGCAATGGTAATAGAAAAGAAAGCCTGATTATCCATTGCTTTCAAAACATCCACCATCTTGACAAGCCTGCAGTTGTTGCTCTGTAACACGCACTCTGTCACTTCTGGCAGCAAATTCATTATTTCTCTTCCTCGTTACCTCGTCGCATCCCCTCTCTTTCTTACGCTCCCTTTTGTGTCTCCTTCCACTTCAATTTAACTGGTGAAAAATGATTATTGAGAGATTCATTTTCATAAACTTTCCCAAGGCTGGGTGGAAAATTGAATTGAGGAGATTAATAGAAAAAAAAAAAGTCTGTTAATATCCCTCTGGATGAAAAACCTGATGAAAGCCACTTTGCTCTTCAGCTGCTCCTCTTCCACTCTGTCTCGTTCCTCAGAGACACTTGGGAATTCCTCTTGGGAAACACTGAGACAACAGGTCAAACGGGAACGCTGCCGGACGGATGTGGACGTGCAATTCAAACTTTATATTTAGACTTCAAAAAAAGATCTCAAGACACCCACATATTTTTCTTTTTGAATCTATTTCTGGTGCTGCGCCCTGTCCAATGTTTACATCCTACAGAAATATGCTTTGGCCACTTTACAGCTCCTGAAAGCCTCCTTCCAGCTATTTGATACACCCATATCCTGTTAGTTTCCTCACGTCCCCATTCTCTTGGTAAATGGGAAGTCACCTCTGATTAGAGCTCAAACAATCGCAGGACAATGGGACCTCTGCCTACCTTTCCCATCGTGTTGTACTCCATTGCAATTTCCCGAAAGAAGA
Source organism: Pseudorhombus dupliciocellatus (assembly GCA_016785235.1). Classification (NCBI taxonomy): domain Eukaryota; kingdom Metazoa; phylum Chordata; class Actinopteri; order Pleuronectiformes; family Paralichthyidae; genus Pseudorhombus; species Pseudorhombus dupliciocellatus. The sequence goes on along the minus strand of JAFBJW010000137.1, from coordinate 2,412,747 downwards.
AGTAGATGAAGTCCCCATAATCGACTGCCTGAACAAAGTAGGGCTCTGCAGGAGGAAAAAAAAAATAAAAATAAAACATGAGTCAAAGTGAGATTTAGTCGTGACAAAACCGCTTTGACACCGTATTTCACAGTAAACAGCCACAATATCTGTCATATTATGCAGAAAAGCACCGACTGTGAGCCTTGAGTGCCTCAATACATCATCCATCATATCAGGAGAACACTTTGCATGCAGAGGAAGAAGGATCTCTATATTGAGTTTTGACAGGCTGGACTTGTGGTTGTTTCTCCCTGGGGCAGAGCAATTTCCTGGCTTCATCAACTGTATCAGCACAGGTTGGCAAAATGACTGCGTCAAACAGAGCGTGGAACATTAGCATAAGTGCCCCTGCTCTTCAGCCACAGAGGTGCGAACACACATATATCATAAATCAAGAACAACGCAAACATATGGTGGGGAAAGCATTTTCCAAATCGGGGGTTGTTGTCACTTGAACGTGGTGTTTTCAGACTGCCAGGATGTCCCCCACTCACCTTTCAGCCACTTGGAGTCGTGCTTGACAGTTCGCAGAGTCGGGCTGTCTCCTAGGCTGCGATAGATGACCGCATCGATCGCTAGAAAGTCTGTTACGGTGGCCGAGTACAGTTTGCCATCTGGAGGCGGAAAGAGTAATGAGGAGGAGAGACGGAGATGGAGAGGGACGAAGAATGGAGAGAGCGAAGTTTAGTCGACAGAGAAACTGTGGCTGGATACACAAACATGCTCTGGATGGCTCAGACACTGGAAAATAAATGCATCACACAAACCAAAGAGACTCTTTGATGGACAAGACACAGGCTCGACACACTTAAACATCGTCGCACATTTGAAATAGCACGCTGGAGCACCACACGAACCCACAGTCACACACATGGCTCGCGAACACAATCCTCCACCAGCATGACCTCAGCGTGCCTCGTCTGAGACCACAGTGGAAACTCAAACTACATAATTGAAAGGACAGCAGTCAGAGGAACCCTCTTGATTACTCAGTGCTTCCAGCTCTTTCCAAGCAGCCCTGCTACACATTAACCGGTCAAGCTCGCGTTTGCGCTCCTTCGCGGCTCTAAGCGGGCAGGGACAGCTCATCAATACGGCCATAAATCGGTTTACAGCAAATAGGAGCGGGGACTGGATGTCTTTAGCAGCCTGTGGCTTTGTTGCATGAGAGGAATTGTACCACGCCAACGGAAGGTTGAGTCATTATGGTCCCGTCTGTTCTCAGCTTATTTTTTATCTCAAGCAGTCGTGAAAAAGAAAGTGAAGGAAGGACAAAGAGAATGACGGGTAGCATCATTCTGTATTCTTTCTCTTTCCCGATGCTGTCGATGTGTTGCTGAAGTGGCAACAAACCCTTGACACTAAACGAGGGCCCAAGTCAGTCTGCTGTTCTGCTCTGGTGCATGTAGCACATATTGGCTTTTGTTTTTGACTTGTTGTCTGAGAACAGCCATTAAAATAAATCAAACCGCAGGGTATTAAGCACAATATCAAACACAACCGCAACTAATCCCTTCACTCAATTTAGAAAAGAAAATAAGGATGACTGTTTTTCCACTATTCAGAGATCATTCTTTGAGAAACCAAGGGGAGCTAGAGCAAATCCCAGCTGAGGCTGGGGTACACGTGTGTACAGGTGTGTAGGGTTAGTTTCATCTTACCAGCAAAGAGGGCCACGTTGGCATGCTTGGCATCATATGGACAACGAGCCATCCCGCTGATCTCCTCCCCCAGGGCCTCCAGTGTGTCCATCTAGGGTCAAAAGAGGAGGTAAAAAGGTCAAGACAAGGTGGCGTCAAGCAAAGCACATTAAACTTAACTTTCTCCAGCTAAAGGCAAGCGTTTAAGAAAGGTGCTCAAATATCAAAGGAAAACAATTTAAAGGCACCACTAGAAAATGACTGTTTAGGTGGAAAAATGTGGCGCGAGTCCTTCTAAAATGGTCCCAACAAGTTGTGATACCCAGCCCAAGAGTGTGTCCATCTGACTCTGATCTGAACTAATATCCCGTTGATGGCACTCTGGTCCTGCTGCGAGCTGTCAAAGCAGCCCATCTGGGAGCAACTGGGAAACTGTCATGAAGGGAGATAAAACAAGCAGACATTTTCCACAGCAACATGCTTCTCAGTATGGGTGGATGTGGTTTGCTTTCCCTCTGCCATCTTTTATCCTTCAACTGTACTGGCGAAGATTTTCAACAACCCTCATGATGGATCTTTAACCCATTTACTGTGCTTTGAAGGGGGGGATAAATGAGCAGGGGAAAGAAAGAAATGGGTTAGCACATGGCCCTTAGCCGCAAGTGTTGGTAATTTTGACTAAAGCAGAGTAGTAGCTCATACATTAGCCATCGTGATCAGAGCCTTTCCATTGTTCTCTGATTTGGTTTGTTTCAGGAGAGATGCTACCTTTAAGAGGGACGGTATTATTTCACCATTCTGTGGTCCTGTTTCCATGAGCTATTTTAAGGCTTTGTCCACTGTTAATGAAGTGTTACTGGTCTCGTTTGCCCTCAGTGGGATGAGCTCTCTGTAGTGGAATTTATTTTTCCTGTTTTGTGCCCAGTTTGGCTGAGCATGGCAGAGGATCTGATGTGGGCAAAAGGTCATTATCATCCCACCATGGGCAGGCTTGTTCTCTCCAGCACGCCATAGGATGTGCTCTTACCCTGACTAATGACCTGGGATACACACATACGCAAGAGGAAAAGAAAACCCATGAACCGCTGGCCAGAGGCTGAGGTCAGGGAAGATTACCGCACACACTGTTTGCCTGCAGAACTCACAATACATAGTAATTTTTCTATTTCATCTGTGTCTGTCTCCTGTGTATGCTCCTTCCTCACTTTCTCCTTCTCTCCTGACAAAGGCGAGCGCAGCTTGCCAAAGCTGCAAACTGCTTACGCCGCCCTTTCTGGTCTCTAAACAGGTCATTTTGTTTTCTATTCCTGTCTCGGCGGAAACGGTTATCATCTGCCCACTAAAAAGGTCACACACACATGCTCGCGCAACGCTGGAAAATCCTGCCAGAGAAATTGTTGAGGCTGATTTGGCAGAGAAAATTACAAGTGACCTTTTGCAACAAACACAGAACCAGCAGCAGCGACGGAGCAATTCTTGATTTCTCATTCCTTCGGTTCCATCACAAATTATAGGCGGATCATATACAGAGGCAAACTGGTTCGGAAAATGTATATTGTTATCAGACAGGGTACAGTGTAATTATAGATTAGCCGAGTTAATCATAAGGGATGTGACTCGTGGAAGGTCAGGTGCGTTCACTGAATCACAGCGGGGAGGGGCGTCAGGGCTTGAAACGCCAGCAGCTTCGGTGTCGGCTCCCTAACACAAACACTGCTCCTCTGACAGATCACAAACACACCCTCACGTATCTCTCATGGCACAGCAGCAACCTACACCCCACTCCATCCTCCCCGGCTGATTTCACAGAGGCAGTGGCCTTGGTCTACATGGGCCGGCCGGCTGTCACCAATCTGCGTCTGCAGTTTGAGGAGAGGAAGACACTCCCTGGCCGACCCCAGATATACTTTCAGTGGGCATGTGCGGAGACACAGCAGACACACTTTGCGTGCAGTTAGCCCTGTCGGGAGCAATATTCCGTGTTTTGTCAAAAGAAGCGGCAGCCGTAGTCAGTTCAGCTGCCGAGCGGCACAACAACATTTTGAAAGATTAGCATAAAGAAATTTGATGTTAAAGCAGATGGATTTGTTTACCTTGTTACAAAGCAAACCTTATTATGCTGTCACCTTGACTGGCCGCGGAGAAGAAAGAGGTGCTTCAGCTTTGTGGAAGCCAGTCAAAGGAATGGGGAAAAGAACAGTAGCGCTGTCGCACTTTGTCAGCACTGCTCAGTCGGGATCTGTTGGAGCCTAGCAGACGATTGTACAGTAACCTTGGCTCGAGGTGCAGTGTATCTAGATGAATTAATTACTACAACTGCTCATCTGTGTTTTCCATAGGCTATATGCTAATTAATTAGACAAACACAATGTAGAGCCAAAACATGCCCGTCAGGAGTGTTTTAATTGGTTCAGCAGCAGTTTTAGTACCAAGGGTGAGGGACACATTCTACGTCTGTGCCCCTGTTGTTTTTGGGAGGACCCTTTTATGGGCTTTACTCATCACTGCTGAGGGATTTATGAAATCGAACTGAGGGTAAACAGAATGAACACTTTACTTATTATCACTTCCTCCAAATATTATTACATTATTCCATCAAAAAATACAATGAGGAGGGTTTCTCCTGGTGTAAATTTACAGAAATTACAAAATCATTTTTTAATAATTCGGACAGAGAGGGCAGTCTCTAATCGATTGCGAAGGTCACAAAGGAGAAAAAGAAAGAAAAAAAAAAACGGTCAATGTTCCTTCTTCTTGCCAATCCTTGTACGTTCAGCTTAATATTTCACAGCCTGCAGTGGAGTTGAGTCAAGTTTCATTATATGCAGTCCGTATTTCCACCTGCACAACCAGTTCCATCAATAAAGCTCAAGTGCACAAGTTCACACCTGGGCCAGAGACGGTTGTGTAAACCAAACAAGGACACAGCTCCGTGGGAGATTAATAGTCATGGCCCATTTCTCCGCAACCTGTTTCTGAGCCCTGGGCGGATGAACTCTTTGCCCGACCACCTTTCACACCAGAGCAGGGAACTGGACTCTCTGCAGCTGCTGAAAGAAATGGAGGACAGTGCAAGTGCCTCGTTTGTCTGAGCCATCAGCCTTTCAGATGACTGATCTTTGGAGTCAAAATGGTTAAACTGAATAGGCTGGTGCCCTTCTTTGTATTAATCATGAGGTACAGCAAAACATCTTGTAAAAAAGGGGCAATAAAGAAACGCATGTTGATGCATTTTCAATCCAATAAATCATGAGTTGACACAGATAAAACTTTCCAAATCGTCACCTGGGACCCAATGCCTCCAGGACGTCCCAATGACCCCCCCCCCCCCCCCCCCCCCCCCCCC